>APFE030975090.1:36441-49661 GCA_000404065.3 Pinus taeda | reverse complement strand
GTTGGAAGAAATTGTTGACATGTGAAGGTTTATTCTGGGATCACATGGTGAGGATAAATGCATTGAACAACTTAATGACATTAGCTTCCAACATAAATTTCATATCAAAAAAATTGATGGCAAAACACTAATATGGGGCAAGAAGTATTCAACTACCACAGAATGGGAACTGTCATCAAGTTTGGAATTTTTGAAGTTCATTCTAGATCATCCAATATTTGCATCAAAAATATTGTTATCACAATCAATTGGCGAAGTTCATAATGCACGTAGATAGAATGGAGATATAAATTATTCTAATTGCCTAGAAGAAATAAAAAAATGTATTAGATATACATATGAGTACTTTGACATTGCTGACTTAGTTTGCTGGGAGTCATTTTTCAATAATCAAAGTGATATCATTTCAACAACAACAAATGAATATATACCTTTGAAAAATCCATTTATTTGGCCCCAAAATGTGTCAAATGAACATGAGGAAATAAACATTGTTGAACAACAAAAATCTCAAGGTATCATTAATTCTTCATGGGCAAAGGAAAGAGAAATGTATATTGGTTCCAGAAGGTCTCATGCACAATGTGAAGCCATGGAAGACCTTTACAGGGGTTCAGTACTGGATATTAAGGAGGGTTACATGATTTTAGTGTTAGCAGATGGAGATCCCAATGGTTATCCATTCTAGGTTGCTAATGTTATAAAGGTCTTTACAGAAAATGAGGATGTTACAGGTGTTGAAGTACATTGGTATGCCACAAATACACACCCATTCAATGGTGTGTTTAAGCCAGAGATGGTTGTTGACAAAAAAAAGTGGAAAAAAGAGAAAAAGAAAGGGTATAAATATAAATCGTCGCCGCCTAGACATCTTAAAATTGGAGGATGTTGACATACTTGATTATGACTTTCATTTAACAAAGAGAAGAAATCTTTGCTTCAAGATGATAGAGATTCTTAAATGGTTGTTACCAGAAGGAACTGTGTTGAGATGGGAGTCTGCTGAAACTAGTCGTAGATCTAGAAGAATTTTGAAACCTGAAATGGTGGGCATGCATGTGGATTCAGATGGAGCACTCGTTGATGAAAGAGAAGAATATGGAACATCTTCGTCAGCATTCAATAATTCATCTAAAGCTGTGAATTATGATGGTGTGCAAGAAAATATGAGTGATTTTGAATAATTGTCGAAGACAGTTTATATAACTGATGTTTGCATCGTATCTTGAAATAAAAATTTTGATTTCCATAGGGTGTTAAATCAGAAGTTATAAGTCATTTTTATGTTGTTGGATTATATGTCTTAATTATGATAATATTCATTGTTTAGAATATCTAAAATTCAAAATTAAATTAGAGATATAATGTATGTTTAATTCAATATACAAATAATGACATTTTGATTAATTTAGTCATGTAATTTGTTCAAAATGTCATGGTTTTTTAATTTTATGGTTGAAAAAATTCCAATTTTTTTTGTATCTAGAATGTTATGGTTAAAAACATGTTGAATTTATACTTAGGAAAGAAAAATGTTATTCTACCAAAAACATTAGTGTGTTTTTTCCTCATAAAAAACTTTTTTTTTGCACATAAAAATTCGGTTTTACTAGCATTTTTCAAAAATGTTGAAAATTGACCCTAAAAAAAGCATCGTTCCAGTATCAACAATTTTTCGTTTTCAAGGTGGTTTTTGCACGAAAATTTCATTTTCATTACCATTTTTAAAACATGTTCAAAGTTTACCCTAAAAAAAACCATCATTCTAGTATACACACTTTTCGTTTAGCACTGTTTTCGATGTTTTTTCGAGTTTTTTTGCTAGAGTTCCCATTTTGAGTATATAGTTGCCATTTAAAAGTTTACATTGTTTCTAGTGATTTCGTCAAGCTGAGAATTAATTCTCAATACACCTACATACTCAAAGGTATCCTCTATTTAGAATTTTATTGTACAAACATTGATTTCTTGAGCTTTGTCTAATCCCCATTACTCTCATTTGTACCTCTGTGGGGTGACAAGAACTTCATGTTTGACTGTGCCATACAGCATTATTATGAAATAGGTCAAGGTTCTTATTTCCTTATATCTCAGTGTTCTTGTAGACAACATTTCATTTAGTGTAAAAGCCTTCAGCTATTGAACACCTAGAAATATTGTATTACCATATGCTTGGCATGCCTTCCATTGTAGTTTGGGACATCGACAGCCAGCCCTACACTATTTTCTTATGTGTTTGCATTTTCCTCGACCCCCAACTTGCTTATAGGCCCAAATTAAAGCCTTTTCCTCTACTTGGCCCTATTTTATTGATTTCAATGATAAATTCCAAATACACCGGTAAATATTCACAAAACCTCTCTTTTCCACAAACTTCAAGGTTCTACCACATCACCATCTTACATCATGCCAACATCATCTAGGCCATATGGCACCTTCTATATGGTGACACTTGTTTCCTATATTTGGTCCATTAGGCTACAAAAAAATGTTGAATCTGCCTCCCACATATCTTCTGTACTATCACGCCACACTCATGTTATTTGCCATGATACCTACACCATATACCATGTAGGTCGGGGGTTTTGAGTCGAGGTGTTCTCCTGCTAATTCTCCTGCACGACCTCGACCTCTAACTATGCTTGAATTCCAACTTAGAGATGGCCCCACACAGTTCAAGGGTGAGGAGGTTCTCGTTCTAGCTCTGCTACGCGACCCTGACCTCTGAATTCTGACTAGGCCTGAATTTTGATTAGGCACAACTTGGTTCAAAATCTTCCTAAGTCCTTATGAATGAACTTCTTTATCTAAAACTTCAAATTCCTATAATTCTTGCACCATAAGGTTTTTTTTCACTTCAGCATACCATTGGAAAGCTCTTTTAGAACATTATCTAATGAAGTTGTTTCCAGATACATCTGAGCTAGTCTCCTAAGACATAATCTCCTTCAAACTATTTGACTTCCAACCATCATAATCATATTTTTATGACTTCTCCACTAAGCCTGCTACTATGATAATTATTTACGTAACACTGAAGCAACCATGGGTCTCCCCCTAAACAACATGCTCACATCAATGTTAACATTTGATGCTTCTGACCTCAATTCTGGTCCAGTTGACATAAATGCCAACATACCAAGTGCCACCAACCATTCAAAAAATTCCAATTTTCCAATAATCTCCCCCATTAGCATTGATGGCAACAACTTAACATCCCTATAGAACAAGGCATGGTCTTCTTCATTGATGTTATTATCCTCAAAACCAACAATCTTCTCCCCCTTTGGCATCTATGGCAAAGGATGATGTTGAAATCTCCCCTTGAGCCAATGTAGCTTACTCTTCAATTGATCCCACATTTTAAGTAGCTTCCAGCAAAAATTATAATTGAGTCATTTGGGAGGAGGAGTCACAACCCCTATTTATTTCCTGAGATACTGAAAGGGCTATCTTTCACATGGTTTAGTAAAGATGTCTACAAGTTGGACTTTAGTGGCCACATATTCTACTCGGACAACACTAGTTGCAACCTATTCTCTTAAGAAATGGAACTTGATAAGGATCTGCTTGGTCTTTGAGTGGATGAGAATATTATTAGAGATGATGATTGCACTAGTATTATCACGCACGATTGGAGTGGGATCAATAAAATCTACCTTAATGTCCTTCAAGGTCTCCTTCATCCATAGGATTTCTTAGCAACAAGTGGTAGCTACAATATACTCTGCTTCAGCAATTGAATAAGAAATGGAGTCTTATTTCTTACTAACTTGGGACACTAAGTTGTTTCCCAAAAAGAATGTTGCATGAGAGTTTCTCTTCATGTCCTCAATACTTCCTCCCTAATCAACCTCAGTATAGGCCTTCAACTTAAACTATCTAATTTTTCATACCACACTCCATAATTAGTTGTTCCTTGAAGATATGTGAACACTCATTTGACAACGATGACATGACTTTCACGAGGGTAGGCTTGAAATATAGTCACAAGACCCTCTTCTACATGATGTCTAGTCTCAAAGCTATGAGATACAACAACATTCATATCATTGATCTATAGCTAGTTTTATTTTCTAATGATGTCTCATCCTCTTTGCACACTTTACAGTGTGCAACAATGGGTGTGCTAACTGGCTTGCAATCTTCCAACCCAAAATTCTTCAGAGTTTCTTATAGGTAATTGGATTGGGACATGAATACCCCATTTTTTGACTAAGAAATTTGCAAGTCTAAGAAGAAGGGAAATTATCCTATTTTTGGACATCTCAACCTTTGTCTACATATTGTTTGTGAACTGATGTCCCAATCATTCTAGGTCATTTCCAAGGATTATGTCATCGACATACACTACTACAATTAGTAGATGATCATCCTCAAAATTTATATACAGATTCTTATCTATAGTGCATTTCTTAAAGCTTTTTCTCTGAAGATATCAATCTAGTATTGTATACAAGGGTCTGGGAACCCGTTTGAATCCACATAAGTCCTTTTTTCAGTTTGCACACAAACCCTTCATTTTTGGTGAGTGTGAATCCTTTTAGTTGCTTAATATAAACTTCCTCTTCCAGATATCCATTGAGAAATGTTGACTTCACATCGATATGATATACCTTGAAGTTTTTATGACTCGAAAAGGCAAGAAACATTCTAATAACTTCCAATCTAGCTATTGGTGAAAAGTTTTCCTCAAAATCTATCCCCTCTATCTAGGCATACCCTTTATTGACTAATCGACTTGTGTTCGTAAGTACTTGACTATGCTCATTTACCTTATTTTTGAAAACCCATTTTGTATCTATGATATTTTTCTCATTGGGTCTTGGAACAAGCTCCCAAGTGTCATTATTCTCAATTTTGTCAAGTTCTTCAGTCATAGCTCTCACCCAAGACTTGTCCTCACCTTCCTGACTGAGATTTTTAGGCTCAACCTGAGATAGTACAACAATATTTGCACAAATTAAACTTCCAACAAATTTCCTCCTGGTATAATCACCAATTCTTTGATCCCCAAGAATTTGACTCTCGAGATGTTCTTTTTGTACATAACTGCAAGGTGTTTTGGGCCTTGGAGTTGTGCTTGTTTCTACATCTTCATTATCTGATTATGTTTCATCATCATCTAAGGACTTGATGGTTTAATTTTCTTCTCCATATGAGTTCATGTTTCCTTTTGAGGACTTAGGTTATGAGGCTAATTCATCTACTACTACATCAAAGAAATCCTCAACCCTCTTTTCCCTTTCTTGGTAACATTTGCATCCTTTAATTCAAGAAAAGTAATTAAATAATATACCCTCATTAGTGTGTGAATATAGATTTCTTGGATTTTCTTCATTCCTTTTGATAAATAATTTTCTTCTAAACACCTTGTACTGTTTAACTGATGTAGACATTCACTTCCACAACTCATAAAGAGTTTTATCACTATTATGCCTAAGTTGTGTTCTGTTTCATAGTTACATTGCTGCTTGTTCTGCTTCTCCCAAAGAAGATGTGAGGTACATCTTCTTCATTAGTCATAACTCTCATCATCCCCTAGATTTTTCTGTTATTTCTCTCAACTGATCCATTTTGTTGTGGAGTTCTAGCCACAGAATAATTCCTCCTTATGCCATTCTCTTCATAGAATTTTTTAAACTAACTTGAAGTGTATTCTCCTCGTCTATCTCATCTTAATAATTTTATCTTTAGATATTTCTCATTTTCTACTTCATCTTTCAATTCTTTTAAATGTTTAAACGCTTCTGATTTTTCATTTAAGAGCGTGATCTAAGTGACCTTGGTAAAATCATCAATAAGAAGCATAAAATACCTTTCTCCTCTTGGGATTTTTACTCTAGTTGGGCCACATATATCTGTGTGAATTAGCTCCAATGCTATATATGAAGAGAACTCTTTTTTCTTGAAATGAGTCTAAGTCTTCTTACCAAATTAACATGACTTGCAGATTGAAATATTAGGCTTTGACAATCCTAGAAATCCTCTCACAACTCCTAGCTTATTGATTCTTATCAGACTGTCAAAATTCATATCACCAAGTCTCCTATGCCTTAATTGGGCTTCATTCATTTTCCTCAAATACCAACTTAATCTAGAGTCATCAAACACATATACATTATTGTGAGTTCTAACTGCCTTCCCCACAAACTTTCCATTTTCTTCATTCTAGATCTCACAATCCTTGTGTCTAAATGTCACATTATAGCCATTATCACACATCTAACTTACACTAAGAAAGTGGTGCTCGACACCTTCTACATACAACACGTTTTGGGCTTTAGTATTTTGATCAAGGCTAATTATGCCCTTTCCCTTAATTATTACTTGGGAATTGTTTCCAAAAATGACATTGTTCCCTTTGTCCTTTTCTTTTAGTAACATAAATTTTCTCATATCCATAGTCACATGCTTGGAACAACCACTATCCACATACCATATGTTCTCTTGATTATGTGCTCATAGAGCAAGTCCACATTCCATGCTCTTTCCAGATTTTCGTTTCCAATTCTCCATATATTTTTGAAAAGTTGGTTGCCAAGATTTTTGGGGCTTAGATGGGTTCTCTAACTTGATTGTACACTCACTTTCCTTCTGCAAAAAAATTATTACATTTGAAACATTCAACATCACTCATTATGGGAGAGAAGGAATTTCGATCTCTAAGA
Source organism: Pinus taeda (assembly GCA_000404065.3). Classification (NCBI taxonomy): domain Eukaryota; kingdom Viridiplantae; phylum Streptophyta; class Pinopsida; order Pinales; family Pinaceae; genus Pinus; species Pinus taeda. The sequence goes on along the minus strand of APFE030975090.1, from coordinate 42,990 downwards.
GGAAGGTTTTGAGATCTAAAATTCAAATACTTATTGTATCTAGATTGTTCAACTCTTTCAACTTTGATCCTTCTAGAATCAACAAGCTTATGTCAAAATATATGACATTTATAAAAATGACCATAAAATAAATGAGAGTACCTATAGTTGGAAATTTCATGAGTTTGTGCATGAGGGTACCTCTCTTGTGTGGTTGGTTGATTCATTCTCCATTTTTAAGGCTCCCTGGGGTGAATTATTCTTCAAGTGATGGGATCCTCTCTATCCTACTACCTTTTTGTCTTCATTGATTCTTTATTGATACATATTTTCATATCTCTAAGGTTTCTCACATCCTATGGAATTGAATTTCATCTTTCCCATAAAAGGTTCCTGTGGTCTAGAGTATCCCAGGCATGTTCTGTTTTCTAAAAACCTTTGAATATTTAGAATATGATCTAGCTTTCTTATTCCTTCTACAAGTTGTTCATTTATACATTCTTGGCCTCCACTCTCTCAAGATTCATTCTTAGAGAGACGACCTCTCCCCCAAGGCTCTGACAATTCTCTTCCCATTCGTGGACCAAATCATGAAGAACTTATTCATTTCATTCAACTTCTTCTAATTTGACTTTCAAGGACAAAATTTCATCTTTAAATATTTCTTAGATCTTTTCCTTCTTTACCTTGAACAGATCATGCTCTAAATGCTTCTTCTCTTCTTCTAGTTTCTCACATGTTCCTAGTTTTTCTTCTAGTATAAGGGCTAAACTATCTATTCTTTTAATGGCTTCTTCAAAAAAAAAATTGATAAAAAAACTCGTCATTGTCTGAGCTATACATATCTTCTTCAAAACATTACAGTTGTTCTCTTAGTTTGATGTTGTTTCTCCTAATGTTCTTTAACTCATCAAGAGAACCAATGAGTCCCCCTTCAATGTCCACTATTGCTACTTCTTCCTTCTCCTGTTCAGAGTTGGTAATATTTTTTTCTTAGAGTTTGATCTAAATTCCATGAATAAATACTTATTTGAATCATCTTCTGAAGAGTCCTCACTACATAAATATGGTGTTGACTTATCCTCTTTTCAGTATATCCCCTATTTCTTATAGAACATCTTCTTCTAATGTTTTTGAGATTTGTTTCTAAGTTTTTTTTATCATCTTCATTTTCCATCCTTTCTTTGTAAGGGCACTTGGATGAAAAATGTAAAACTCTTCCAAAATCAAAGCATTTAAAGGGAAATTTCCCTTTATATTTTCCTCAGACACACTTTAGTTTCCTAAAAAATTGATCAAACTCCTCATCAGATTCATAACTGAAGAAATTTTGATAGTCTTTGTTCTCCTTGGCCTTCTTGGACACTTTTAATGATGCCTTCTTGGGTTCAAACTTCTCTCTTCCTAACCTCATCTCATAGGCTAAGAGAGTAACAAGAAACTAACGAATATTCAAGTTATTTAAGTCATTGAGTCCTTCAATGGCAGAGACTGTGGCATTAAATCATACCAGTAAGGATCTTAAGACCTTTTGAATAATAATGTCTTCCTTGACTTCTTCATCGAGTCCTATAATCATATTGGTTACTTCATCAACTTTGAGGAAGTATTCTACAATGCTTTCTTCTTCACTGATTTTTAAGCTTTCAAACCTCATTTTGAAGGTTTGAAGTTTGGCATTCTCAACTTTATCATCCCCTTCATGACTCTGAATGAGCTTCACCCAAAATTCCTTAGTAGACCTACAATAGATAATATTTACGAGTTTGGATTTACTAAGTTGTAAGAGAATGGAATTCTTGGCTTTATCATTATTTCCATATAATTTTTTACCATTTGCATTAGTGGGAGGGACATCAAGGAAATCATAATACACTAGTACAAAGCTCCAAAGATATACTCCTAGGGACATAAGGCAAGCTTCCATCCTAACTTTTCTAGAGGGCATAGTTTTCCCCATCAGAGATCGGTATCTTGATTGAGTAAGCATATGGACTCTCTTGCCTACACATAATTTCTTATGGATATACCTTATAGTGGTTAGACTATTCCTTAAGGAACTTGGATCCAATACCAATTGTTGGAATAAGGAATTACTGCGGAGGGGTCAGTAATTATGATGTTCTTTAAGATTTTAAGTATAAGTCTTTGATTCTTTTCACTACGGTAAGTTACTTATGAGAGATTTCATACACAATACAAATGAATAGTAAGATAAGGCATTCACATGTGCATACAATCCATCACATGAGAAACATACACATTTTTACATACATATTTTTACATGGAAAACCGAAGGGAAAAAACCCACCTAGATGTTTATTGTTATGATATAAATTAAGCACCTACATAATGACATCAATTTTTTTGTGATAACCCACTCTCAGGAGGTACAATCCCCCTTAAGATAGCAATCCACTACTTTCTAAGAGGCACCCACCTCTCAAGAATGTAGGCAACTATCTTCTCTAGCCACTATTCTACTTTTCATACAATTTTCTAACTAAAAACAAAGGTGAATGCATATATATATATATATAATATATGTAGAGAGAGAGAGAGAGAGAGAGAGAAATTTGATCTCCTCTAATATCAATTCCCTTCATCTACCCAATTCTCCTTTGACCTGTGCTCTCTCTTGCTCACCTAGATGATGTCTCAACCCTACTATACACCTTTAGTCAGTGAAACTTATCTAAGTCACAAAAACATAGTAGTGCACTCTTTCTCACTCAAACATTCTGCATTCCCCCACTTTGTGTAAGTTCTCTCCACAATTTTGTTCTCCTCTTGTGTGGTGATCGATTTTTCCTCTACAACACAGTGTACTTTTGCATGGATCTCCATGTTGGTGTTCCATCAGACTGCAACACCATTGCTAATGAATTAATCACTTTGAATGGGATCCAACTATAGTTGCATTATAATTAATGCAAAGAATGAACCCAAAAAACAAGGCTTTTTCATGTTGTTGTATCTTGTGTTCTCAGTCACGCCAATTGATTTGATGGATAGGATGGGCATATAATGTCAATTTTATAGGATTGATTAGTTCACTCAATCTCTGTGGTTCTTTAGCAAGGCTTTCTCTGTGCTTCACTCTACCCGAATGTATACTCTTGAAAAACTCTTCATTATGTTTTTTGGGTTGGGTTATATTATTTCTACAACTAGCCCACGTAGTTAACCAGGGGTTAGAGGGGGGGAGGAGCCCCCCTTCATTGCGGCAATTATATAGCGGGGGGGGGGTCATAGGGGGTTTGAGGTGTACCTTTAACCCCACTTTATGGGGCTTGGGGCAACGCCCCAAAACATTTTGGTTTTGGACCCTATGTTAGGATCGGCAGACCCACTTATTGTTTTGTGCATGATTTCCGCACATGTTTTTTGGACGCGATGGTTTTCAGTCCATGGTATTGGATGCTTAGGCATGTATAAATATGTATTATAACATTGAAACGAATATAATGAAAAATCAAGCTGGTAGTCCTGGTTTTAGGATTCGATGGGAAAATCTTTGTGTATATGTGTTTTGTGAGTTATGCTCTTGCATTGTTTATTTTTTTGTGTTTTAGAATTTGTATGCAGGTAAGTTTTGTATGGGGTTAAAACCTACATTTGGTATCAGAGTAGTTTTGGCTTCAAGGGGGACACCTTTGCTACTGAGGGGTTTTGCTCGGGCCTATGGTAGACCCTATTCAGTGGGATATATGTGAGATCGATTCTAGTGGTGAAAGTAGATGGTGAGCAGTGGAAAGATAGAGATCGATAAATTTAATGGTCAGAGTTTTGAGTTGTGGAAACTCAAGATGGAGGATCTGTTGGTGGATAAACATCAGTGGATCGTGGTAGATCCGAGTACTAAACCAATAGGAGTGTTCGATGAAGAATGGAAGAAGTTTGATCATAAAGTAAAGAGCACAATATGATTGTGTGTCTCAGATTTAGTATTGTTGAATGTATCAGGGGAAGCTATGGTGAAGGCTTTGTGGGACAAGTTATGGACTTTGTACCAATCTAAGTCTCTGGTGAATAAACTATTCCTGTGGAAAAAGTTGTATAACCTGAGGATGAAAGATGGAGACTCGATGACGGAGAATCTGAATGCATTTAATATTGTGGTAAGTTAGTTAGCATCTATTGATATTAAAATTTCAGATGAAGATAAGTGCATAAGTTTGTTGCCTTCTCTACGAGATTCATGGGATAGTTTGGTTATTGCAATAGGTAGCAATGCAACTGCCTTGCAGTTTGATCAAATAGTCTCATCCTTGCTGATGGAGGAGATAATATGGAAAAATATGGAGAGCCAGAATGGTGATGCCTTGTCTGTACGAGGACAATCCCAAAATAGAAACAAAAATAAGTCATTGAGTGGGAGTTCTAAATCTAGAGGGAGATCCAAATCTCCAGGAAAACCTATGGAAGGGCACTAAAAAAGGGATTGTAAATCTAAAGCTCCTCATAAAGGAAAAGGATTTGATGATGCTCCTTCTGTAGAGGCAAAAACCACCTCAAATGATGGTGGGGATGTGTACTTGGCTTCTTCAAGTACACATGTAGATCATGAGGCATGGTTGATTGACTCAAGTGCATCCTTTCACTTCACTCCCCATAGAGAGTGGTTCTGCAAGTATGAGAAATACAATGGTGGTGTTGTCTTCTTAGGGGATGATAGGAAGGCTAGAACCATTAGTCGTAGAAAAGTAAAGTTGAAGTTGTAAGCATGTTCCTGCATTGGACAAAAATCTAATTTCTGTAAGCAAGCTGGATGATGCAGGTGTATAAACAATGTTCAAGAAAGATACCTGTAAAATTATTCAGGGAGCACTAGTATTGATGCAAGGAGTTCGAATTGGAACTCTATACAAGCTGTAAGGTAGCACTGTTATTGATGGGTGCAACAATTCTGTGGTTCCTGAATGTGGAGCAGAAAATCTAGTGGTCTCTAGAGAGAAGACCATGTTGTGGCATCAAAGGCTTGGACATATTGGAGAGAAGGGCCTTTGAATACTTCATGGTAAAGGCATGGTAGAAGGTATGTGTAATAGCTCTCTAGATTTTGATTTCTGTGAACATTGTGTATATGGGAAGCAGAATCGGGTGAGTTTACCCTCTGGTAGGAGGAGGGTGAAACGAATATTAGAACTTGTGCGCAATGATGTGTTTGGACCTGTGAAGGTTCCATCACTAGGTAAGTGTGTGTACTATGTATCATTTACAGATGACTTCTCAAGGAATACATGGATATATTTCCTCAAGAAGAAATCTAAGGTCTTTGATAGGTTTAAAGAATTTAAGGGTCTGGTGGAAAACTAGATAGAGAAGAAGATAAAGGTGTGGAGGACAAATAACGGTGGAGAGTTTTGCAGTAAGGAATTTGAAGAATTCTGTAAGAAGTGTGGTATAGCACGGCAGAAGACTATTCCATATACACCTCAACAAAATGGAGTTGCAGAAAGAATGAACAAGACGTTGATGGAAAGGGCAAGAAGCATGCTCAATGGTGCTGAGTTAGGACAGGAATAATGGGCAGAGGCAGTGGAGACAACATGTTACCTGATCAATAGGTCACCTTCATCAGCGTTGGAGGATAAGACTCCACAAGAGGTATGGATTGGTAAGAAACCCTCTCTTTCACATCTGAGGGTACTTGGATGTGATGCATATGTACATGTTCCAAAGGAGAAACGAACCAAGTTGGATAGTAAATCTAAAAAGTCCATCTTTATTGGGTATAAGGATGGTTTAATGGGTTATAAGCTTTGGAACTCAGTCACACATAAGGTTGTGTATAACTGAGATGTTGTGTTTAGAGGGGTAAAAGATGTTATTAAACATGAATTCCAACCAAAGGAACCTGAGAAGATAAATTTTGAGCTTAAGGTGGAAGAATCAGACTCTACAATAGAGGAGGAATCAGAAGATGAAGAGCCACAAAATCTGGGTGTGGGAAGATCAGTTCAAGAAAGGTATAGTCCATATGCTTTCTATTCAAATTTTGATTTATTTATTACTAACGATGATCCCAGAATTGTGAAGGAAGTAGTAGATTTAGAGGATGGCAAACTCTAGAAAGAGGCCATGGTTGATGAAATGGCATATTTGCACAAAAATGAGGCTTGGGACCTAGTGGAGTTGCCGTCTAGAAGGAAACCCATTGGCAGCAAAGGCATGTTCAAGAAGAAGACAAATGCAGAAGGAAAGATGGAGAAATACAAAGCTCGGTTGGTAGCAAAAGGTTATTCCCAGGTGCGGGGAATTGATTTTGGTGATATTTGTTCTCCTGTTGCCAAGGTAACTTCTATTAGATTACTTTTATCTATTATTGTTGCTTTGGATTTTGAGGTAGAACAGATGGATGTGAAGACAACATTTCTTCATGGGGATCTGGAAGAGGAAATATACATGAAGCAACCTAAAGGCTTTGCAGTGAAGGGTAAAAAATAACTAGTATGCGAGTTAAAGAAGTCTTTGCATGGGTTAAAGCAGTCACCAAGGATGTGGTATTAGAAATTTGATACATTTATACGGGGACTTGGCTTCACTAGAAGCAAAGCAGATCACTGT
>APFE030975090.1:0-28269 GCA_000404065.3 Pinus taeda | reverse complement strand
AAATATAGTTTGTTAATGCTTGCATGCATGTGACAACTATTATTTTAGATAACTGAGAATTCACTCATGGATAACTGTTGCATGTCAGTTCTGTCAGAGACCCAGTTGAGATTAGATGTGGACAAGTGTACTATCAGATGGTTGGATATTTCTAGTAAGTATTCCTTGCATGGAGAAGGATCTATTATAGGAGATTGGTGGACTTATGGCCTATATATTGAGGCCTAGGTAGTCCATGATTTTCATTTCTTATTGAAGATCATTAGGATCTTCTGATTACAGACAGAGAAGGATAGCTATTGAGCTGATTATTTTTGTATGTTGTTGAGGATCTACACTTGATTGATAATACAGCATTGGGGTTCTATGCTGGTGCTTTCCCCTGGATATATCTTGTGTTATGTGTGATTATTTCTCTTGATCAGTTATTCATGTTTCTACTTGATGTTGCTCATGAATTTGATTATTCTTTCGCTTAATGTTTTGTAGAAGTAGAATGAGTATTATGATTTAGGAAATTGCATATATCAATTTGTTCTATAGGCGAAATTTTTACAGACATGAGTGCTTGATCTGCTGAGAATGAATTCTAAATATTGACCATGCTCCCCTGAGCACATGTTGAAACTTCTCAAATATTTTCAATGGTGTACATGACTCTATGACTCAATCAAACATGACCTTTCCTATTACTAGTGGCTCATGTTTACATTTATCACCCAACATAGTGGGGTTACAAATTACATCACATGTCCAAAAATATGTGATAACATGACTTGACCACAATAGTCCAAATATGAATGAATTTTACAATGATTACATCATAGTTCTTTACATGACCTTTACATCAAATGAGTGACATGGAATTTATAACCAAGACCAAAGACCTCTATAGTTAGGTAACAAGACCAAGATAATATTTAGAAACCATCATATGCTAAATAAGATCTGCACTATAAGTATATGTCAATGGAAACATGAGCAAAACTATTCATATTTTCATCATCAATATGAAAGATAAGACAATGTAGCTTTAATATCATGAACTTGTGACGAAGTGTGCAACATAAAAGTTTCCATAGGGATCTATTATCAACTCATCCTCTTGTACTCATCAAGATGAACTTGCTCTTTCCCTTAGTAGGAAGAACCTTAATTCATGTTCATCAAAGCATAGAAATATATATTTTCATGCATCAATCAAGCATATGCCATGTCTCCAAGTATTCATCCAACAAATATAGCAGTAAAATAGTAATAACCATATCTTAATAAATAAAATTGAATCATAGTAAGCACCATAGGCATCATCCATCATAGCAAGGTCTACATGTTATCTCCACAAAAATCCCCAACATAGCATACATGTATCATCACTAGAGATTTTTCTATCATCCCATATCTAATAAGTATCATCCATCACTGGCAACTCATTCATCATCATTCAAGAATTTCATCAACATAAGCAACATCACCATTGATAAGCATCATCATATACTAAGGAATTCGAAAGAAAACAAAATTCCAACTGTTCACTATTAGATATGATCATATCAACTCATCCATCAGTAAGGTCATCAAAGAGACTTCATCAATTAGTAATTCCATGTCATATTGCATCAATTCATAAATCTTCATTAGCTAATTCCACTTCTAAGTAGCATCCATAGTCTGCAACTATCAACATTAGAAAAAGAAAACCAAATAGTCATCATCAGAGCCTTTTCCTAAATCTGTCCCATTGTTTCTGCATCATAGCAAAACATACGCAACTTTCCAGACCATAAATCACGTATATACATGACTTTTCATCATAGGATCTGTGTACAGGAATTAAACTACTGAAACTTCACAATTTTAGCTCCCCCTGAGCCTGTACTATATGTACTTGTTCACCATTACTACACCAGTTTCACTATTAGTAATATAAACAACATAAATATCAAAACAATCATGGGAATCATCATCGAGACAAAACATGTATTGCTTCCCCTAAGATTATAAATCACTGACGTTATCAACCTGACAACCATTTTCTACTCTTATGAGGTCATGTACCTCACAACATTTCTTGAGTCACTGTGAGAAGTAATCTTTTAAGAATAATGTACTGCAACGGGCAACATCCTCTTTTACTCGAAATATAAATCCTCCTTATAACTGCAGGAATTTTGTTATTCAAGAACATATAATATATATGGGCTTCTAGATCCTCTTACTACGACTCTTCCTGTTTCTTCATTCATAACATTGCACTTGGTTGGCGTAGCCACAATTATATTTCCTTTATCGTTCATTTGACATACATTTAGAATATTCTTCTTTACCCCTTGAACTAATAAAGTATTAGTTATTCCTCTATGTTTATTAATTTTGGCTCTACCCTTTCCCAAAACTTTTGTTGGAGCATTATTTCCAAGAATAACCTTACCATACTGTTTTTTCTTGAGAGATTCCATCTCACTCTTATCTCCAATCATGTCATGAGAGAATCCACTATCTATGTACCATTCATCTCTTCTTAAAATGAGTAGAGAGAAAGACCACACCTTATATGCTCTTCTTATATCTTCTTATTATGATAAATGTTGGTGGATCCATTATTTTCAGGTCTTTTGACATTAATATTCTTATCATGTTCCTTTCCCTGTTATGTGAGGCAATCTATAGATTTGTTCTTGCATTCTTTTATTAAATTCCCAAACTTGTTACAATCATAACATCTTATACGAGTTGAGGAATCATAATATTTCTATTTCATATTCATTCTATTGCAGTCAATAGCTTTGTGACCAAATATATTTCAACCAAAACAATATCATTTAATGAAGTTTGAGTACCTGTGAGATGATGATCTTTCTGTGAAATGGTTACTTACTTGTGATTGAAACAATCTAGTTTTGCAATTGGTTACAATGTGTCCATATTTATGACATATAAAACAGTGAACATTATTGATTAGAGGAGAGAATCGATTAACATTAGGATTAAATGATTTTCTTTGAAGATTCACTTTCTTTGATTTTGATCAGGTTGAATTCTTATCTCTTGGTTGAGCATTTCATGTTTTGCATTCTTACCCTTTAAATTCCTTTCCTCAACTTATGAACTAGATTCTTCTTCAACAGTTTCATGAAAACCAAGACCAGATTTGATGGTAGGAGACCTTTTACTAATATTATCTAAAATATTAGTACTATCTTGAAATCACAATTTTTTGTATTTTTCTTCTAATTTACCTTTTAGCTTGTTTACCTCAACCTCCATTCTTTGATATTTCTTTTCCTTTTCTAGATATCTCTTCTTCATACCTTCTTCAACCTTTCTTCCTTCTTCCACTTCCTCCTTTAATTCGAGAATCTTATCTTCCAACCCATTTTCTTGTTCTTCAAACTATTGAAGTAGTTCTTCTTTCCACTTATATGATTTTTCAAAATCCGCTCTTGGAGAGATGATCTCAGCTTCAAGACCTTTACAATATTGTTTAGATTCCATAGAAAAAATTATTGATTTAATATGATCCTTGTTATCATATATCTGCAACTTATCTTTAAGATTAACAATACTTTTCAAAGAAAGATCAAGTTTTGTTCTAAGACCAAAATTTTCTTCCAACCTGTCTTCTTCTTCATCAAAAACTCCATCTAACATAACAAATGTTGTTTTTTTATCATCTTCATTGTTGACACATTGCTAGAGATAAGATTACCTGGAATTTCCCTTGATGAGCAATCTTCCTTTGGGGTTTCTTCATGTATTTCTTGTAGGTTATCGCACACTTGCTTTGTATTCGTATAATGCATAATATTATTTAATATTGAATCATGTATGCTACAAAATATGTCACTCAAAGCCTTACTTTTCTTTTGCACTTCCTCATCTGATGGAGGAATCTTAGTGTAGATATTGCATACTAGATACCAAAAATCAAGATTCATTAGATTATACTTCACATTTTCTTTCCATTGTTAATAATTATATTTTCTTAGCATCAAAAAATCTACAATTTCCATTGTTTCTAACTTGCCTTGATCATCTACTTCCAGAGGCATCATTTTTGAATCTATTTTCTCTTTAGAGTGCATTATTTGACTTTTACCCATCCATGCAAGTTCAATTGTTTCACTATCATCACCACTATCATTGTTTCATAGACAAGCAAATTGATCATAGTTAAAACAAAAGCCCATACCTGATAATTATTTATTACCATATTGATTCTTGATCAATAGAAAGAAGGGTGCTCCCAAACTTGAATATTTGATGACATTTGTAACTTTCACTACATCTGATATATCATAGTTTTTTTATTTCCTTCTTTGAGTAGTATTCTTCTTTCCATTCATCTTGATGGATCTTATTCAAGCAATCAAGCTTATTCTGAAGGACCTGCTCTAATACCGATTGTTGGGAAAAATACAAAGAGGGGGTTGGGGGCACAATGAATTAGCATTTAAAACTCATTTAAACTTTTATTTTCTTGCTCGTATTTTTGTACGTGACTTTCTTGAACGAAACATGCATATGTACACAACTATTATCCATACAACTAGTGTATATCCAAGTAACTTAAATATTTAGTTAATTCATCATATGTTTAAGTTGAACCAATTCATCAGTACTTACTTATACATTAATTAAATACGAACCATGTGCAGTAAGAACAAAATAAACCATCACACATGAGAAATATGTCAACACACATGAACATCAGGGTTTAGGTAGAAACCCAATGTGGGAAAAGAACCACCATTGTTGTCATCTCTATCTTCATATTTTATTATAATGAAAAACTTCTTATAATCTTGTACTCATGCAGACTCATACTAGCATGCAGGAACCCACCTCCAAAAGGATACAAACTTCTCTCATTCTCCAACACATACTATAAGGGTGCTCCAACCCCATAATATCATTTACCAACACCCATCGGAAGGGATCTCCAACCCCCTGATCTTGTTTACCACCACCCACTAAAAGGGAGCTCCAACCCCATGATATGATTTAGCAACTACCACTGGACGGAATCTTTGAATTCCTAACTGAAGTCTCTAACTGTCGACACTTTTGTGCATCACATTTATTAAATTTTCATACTCGATCCACCTATTACAAAAGATCACAACTTGTAGGACCCTTTTCATCAAATTTTATGACTCGACCCACTACCATAATTTAAGCTCAATATCAAATAATAAAACTGAAACCAATCATCATATAAAATCACTTAATGACTATACCAACTGAGAAGCAATTTTGACTATGATCCTTTGTAGGGAACAATCGACTGCTAAGGAGGTGTCTTTTGGTACCCTTGATGCTTTTGTGGACCATGTTTCATAAATTTTCACATTGGATCCACCTATTACAAAAGATCACAACTTGTAGGCCACTTTTCATCAAATTTAAGACTAGACCCACTACCATAATTTAAGCTCAATATCAAATAATAAAGCTGAAACCAATCATCATATCAAATCACTTAATCACTATACTAACTTAGAAGCAAAGAAATATAAAACAACCAAAGAAATTAGATCATTGTAAATCCATTCATCATAATACCAATCTACATATTGTTCATCATAGAAATTAGCTTTTGTGACTGCAAACCCTCATCAACCATATATAAAAAATATAGATGTTATTTTTCTTAAGAATATTCATGTATATACACAATTTCCATGAGGCATACCTGCATATAGATATCGAAACATTGAACCCTAAAACAAAATCATTTTTATTTTGAATTAAACATTGTGTTAAACCTTGAACCACTGAATCATTCTAAAAAATCATAGAACCATCACATATCTTCAATCACATCTAGCTAGTAGCATCATCATTCTTCAATCAGACAATTCAAATTCAGTCATCACCGTTAAACCCAGATCATCAAGTAAGAATTAATTGATAGAAACATAAGCACAACAAGAACGATTAGACTGATCAAACATCTCATTCATCAAAACCTTATTTTATATACATTATTTCCACAAAACACTTCTGTGTATATATGCGCTTTCCAAGAATAAAACCTATGTACATATATGAATAGATACATGACTTACCAATTTTAAACTCGTGTGTGTATGCACCTTTCGGGTTATTAAACTTGTCTATACATATGCAACATTATGAAACCAAATCACAAAATATAAGAAGGCGATAGATCAATGACTTTGAAAGTAGCAACTTCAAGGGGGCAACCTCCTTTACATTACACAAATCAACAATTCTTTGATGATATAAATGACAAGGCCTCCTTTCTATATGTAGGAGTATAAGGGCTCACAATATAATTAGAGCCAACATAACAATAATAATGTAAGGGTGGTGCAATTCTATTCATTTTAACACCAGACAAGGGGTAGGAAGAGCAGCAAACTATGGCGGATTAGGGTTTTGTCAGGCCCTACAACGGCAGACCTGCTCAGATCTCAGCGCATCTGCAACAGGTTTTTTGCACCACTAGTAGTAACATACGACAACGAATAGCACACTCATTATGGATTACCTTCTAGGGGGGACATAGAGCCTCCCCCCAACAAACATAGAGAAACTCAAACTCAGAATGGAAATGAAGGGACATTTGCATTGGATCAGACTACCATTAGGACAAAGCAGGCAAATCAGATCAACAATGGAAAACAAAAAAGGCCACAGGAAACAACGGAAACAAGCTAGAATATGCAGATAGATAATGCAGGAAATGATGAGGTTCTTAAAGAAACCTTGGCAACCTACAAACCTGTTGTAGAATAAAGACCAAAGTTTGAATTACCAGGTCAAAGGATCAAAACCCAAATCCATTTCATGAACGATCATGATTTAATCAGGAAATTTATTGGCTTCTGGCCCATGGAGTAAGTATTACATTGATGGATTGCAGCCAAATGGAAACCAGAAGGGCACATCACCCTGTAGCTAGGACCAAAAAGTTTCTTCATGGCAGTCTTTAACTATATAGAAGACCGAAATAGGGTCATCGATGGTGGACCTTATTTCTTCAATGTTGTTGGCCTGTACATGAGATACTTGATTAAAATATTCAACCTGGACAAAGAGGATCTAAGCTAGGCACCACTATGGATACATTTATACTCTCTTCCTCTGGAGTATTGGGATAAAGACTCATTGAAAGACATTGGAAATGGCTTGGGGGAGTTCATAAAAATTGTGGAAGAGACAAAACTCAGAAGATACACTTCTTATGCCCGCATTTGTGTCTATATGCATTTAAGCAAAGCTCTTCCATATACGATAAGTCTTTATCATGATGTTTTTGAGTGGATTCAATCAATAGATTATGAACATGTCCCATTCAGATGTAGAAAATGTTATGCCCATGGACATCCCTTTCGTGATTGCCTGCTAAATGTAAAACCCCAAACTTCTACCTCCTTAGAGAAACCTAATTCAAAATGATTCACCAAGCTAAACAATCGAAAAAAGAATCACAAAAAACCTACATCATACCCTAAGAATCCTCCAGCAAATACCTCAATGCCCTCTACTAGCAACAGCTTCAACATTTTACCTCAACTTGCATCACTAGACTCTGAGTCCCCCTTGCCCTCCATAGAGCCACTTAAATTACCCTCTAAATTCAGTCGCACAAACTCAAAGCATGCTCAAAAGCCCTCACAAACCAAATAATTCACCACCCCCATTCCCAATATGATTCCAGTATGGAAACCTCATGGTATGGACATTGACATCTTTCAACAAGAACCCAATGCTTCTATAGATAATTTTGTGGAAAGCTATGAGCCCAAGCATATGGAAGAAGAGCCTGAAATTATAGACATAGGAGATCTAGACATATTTAGCCTAGAGCAAGCTTTTAAGAAAAAGAATTTGACAAAATCCCAGAAAAACAGCTCGAAAGTTTGGAAGTTATTCTTTCAAGAGCACATCAGCAAAGATCTCTAGGTATTCAACCAGGGTTTCAATGGGATGGGAAAAATATTCCTAAAGACACCAAGAAACGAGGGAGGAAAACAGACCTACAAAGAACCATCCACATTGCGGAAATGTTAGTGGAATCCAGAAGAGATTCCAAGCTAAAAAAGTATTACAGTCGCCTCCCAAATACTGAATTATGAAGCTCACATCTTGGAATATAAGAGGGTTAAATAGCCCTAGGAAGTATAGAATGATCAAAAATATGATATAGCAGGAGAAACCTCAAATTTTCTTCATGCAAGAGACAAAATGTAATACTACCACTCTTGGCCAAACTCTCTCCAAAGCTTGGCCAGGCAGCCAAAAAGTCACAATGGATGCCTTGGGAGCCTCAGGAGGACTAGCAATTGCATGGGATGAATGAGCTATCATGCTTACTAACATCCATGTGAGTCATTATTTCATTCAAACCACCTTCCATATTGTAGGAACCAATGTACATGGTCATCTCACCAATGTCTACATTCCTCGGGAAGCAGTGAATAAGTTAGAAATATTGAATACATTAACTTTTCTCAACTCCACCAGAATACATCCACTCTGGATAATAGAAGGAGAATTCAACATGATTACTAAACTGGAGGAAAAGAGTGGAGGCAGAACCAAACTAGATAGTGAAATTACCCACTTAAAGAATTTCATACAAAACAACTAGCTTATTGATATGCCATTCAATAACGGTATCTACACAGGGAATAATGGAAGTGCAGGTACCCAGCAGATTGCCTCCTGACCTGACAGATTCCTGCTTTTAGATAATGCCATCCATCTTGGAGGAGATCTTTCTACCTCGATCTTACCTCTCTCTAGTTCAGATCATTGGCCTATCTCGCTTCAATGGAAAAGACCTGTGAACACCACTCGAAGACCCTCCCACTTTGAAGCCTTCTGGTTGATGCATCTAGACTTCCTTAATCTGGTCCATTCAACGTGGAAATGCTTCAGTCCCCCAGAAGGAACAAAAATGTTTCAATTCCAACAAAAACTCAAACACCTCAAAAAGAACATCAAGCAATGGAACCAACTAAACTTTGGAAATATCTTTCAAGCTCATAATTCTTTAGTTTAAGAAATGAAAATGATCCAATAGATAATAATTACCGAAGGAAGAACTAAAGCCCTCTCAATTTATGAAAAGCTCCTTCATAATCATATTGTAGAAAGAGAAAAGCAAGAGGAGATACTCTGGAAACAAAAATCTAGAGTCAGATGGCTAAAGGAGGGAGAGCGGAATACAAAAAAATTTCACCGTACCACCATACAAAGAAGAATGCACAACAATATCACTCATATTTAGAATTAGCAAGGAGAACGATGGGAAAGACATGAGGATATTGAAAAGGAACTCCTTACATATTTCAAGAAAGTGCATCAAGAACCAGAAGTAAACCGATAACCAACTATAGAAATGATTATCCAAAACATCCCGAGAATTATAACAGAAGAACATAATCAACTACTCCCTCATTCGATATCTTTACAGGAAGTCAAATCTGCAAAGCAACAGCTCAACGAAGGAAAAGCACCTGGTCTAGATGGTTTTACCTAAAACTTCTTTCATAACTTCTGGGATCTCATTAAAGAGGAAGTCTAGCAGGTAGTAGAAGAATCCTAGACTCTTCACTAGATGCTTCCCTCTCTAAATGCGACTTTTATTACTCTCATCCCCAAAGAAAAGCAATCTATAACACTAGACAAATTCAGGCCTATAGCTCTTGGTAATGTTATGTACAAAGTCATATCTAAAGTTATCACTTCTCGCCTGAAGCCGTTGTTGCCCATGCTCATCTAACCAGAACAATCAGGATATGTGGAAGGTAGACAAATCATAGATGGCTTCATTCTCACCCATGAGATCATACACTCCTTGAAGCATCCCAAAAAAGAAGGTATGCTCCTCAAAAACAACCTTTCAAAAGCATTCAATAAATTAAGTTGGACTTTGACCCAAAAGATGCTTACAACCTTTGGCTTCTCTCCTCAATGGGTTAGATAGGTTATGAGTCTTATTTCCACTACTCTATTCTCCATTCCCATCAATGAAATTCCTTCCACCCCCTTTCATCCCTCTAGAGGAATCCATCAAGGAGATCCCCTTTCCCCCTTTCTATTTGTCCTAATGGCGGAAGGGCTAGGTTGTATTATCAAAAATGCACTTCAATCATAGTGGCTTAGAGGAATCTCCTTCCTCAATACCCTTGCTTTCACTCACCAACAATTTGTGGAAAGTAATATGTTGTTTGGCCACCCCTCAGTTCAAGAGGCCCTTAAATTCAAATCCTTTCTAAACAAGTTCTCTGAAGCATATCTAGCTAGCATTAATAATGACAAATCCAATATCTTCTTCTTTCATACACCCTCCATCTCTCAATCATCTATAGCCCATTCTCGATCACCTCTCTCCCTTCTAAATATCTTGGTGCCCCCATGGCTGATTCTGCATTAAAGCACTCCTCCTGGCAAGTGCTCCTAGATAAATTTGAAGCTCGTCTTTCCTCCTGGACTTTCAAAGCCCTAAATATGGCTAGTCGTCTAGTGTTTGTCAATGTTGTCCTACAATCCATGCCTCTTTATCTTTTCTCTATTTTGGCAGCACCAAAATGGGTGCTTAAGAAAATCAAAAATCTATAGTGAAATTTTTTATGAGGATCCTCAAGACAAAATAGCAAATGGGCACTAGTCAAATGGGAAACAATGTGCCTTCCAAAAAAGTTTGGGGGTACTGGCCTCTGAGACCCTCAATCAGGGATACAGACAATGGATAAGCATGGACCACTTCCTCAGGCAAGGAACAAAGTCTATACATAAGGAATTGGATAAAGAGCTTACCAATCGGAAAATACGCTTTTATGACAAGAAGGATATAGTGCATTGGGGGTATAATTGACGTGGTACCTTTACCACTCAAGAGGCATACAAACTAGTAATTGGCAATCAAACAGTCAAGGATGCTCTTTAGGATAAAGTATGGTCACCCAGTATTTGGCCCAAAGTCTCTACTTTCCTCTGGCTATTATGTCAAAAAAGAATACTCACTTGGGACAACCTACGGAGAAAAGCTTCCACGGACACTCAATATGACCCAACTGTAAACAATAGGAAGAGACCATCCAACACCTCATGAACACATGTAATTTGGCAAATAAACTCTGGGAAAAAGCAAGCTTTAGATGTCAAAAGGAAGGCAGAGTTAAAGAGGACATTACCAACACCATCTGTAACTCGGCAACCACTATGTACAAGAGAAAATTTCTAAACTCTTTGTGGAAAATCATCCCAGATCTTCTCATTTGTTCTATATGGAAAGAAAGGAATCACCACATCTTCAAAGATCAATGTACACCGATAGAGGTCCTATGGAGAAAGTTTTGCAATAATATTCAACCTTAATGCTCCAAACTTGGAATGAAGAGGACTTTCCTACCCTTCCACAGAAGCAAAATATATGGACAAATTGCAATCTTCAGATTAACCAAGTATAGGTGAAACACAGTAAATCATCTTCTCATCACAATATTCCTAGTAAATGGATCCCTCCGCCACATAAGATGATTTAATTAAACTTTGATGGGGCCTCCAAAGGCAACCCAGGCAGGGAAGGATATGGAGGAGTATTCAAGGATCACAAAGGCAAACCTTTATTAATTTTCCTAGGCTCAATTAGAGGGATACGAACAATTCTGCTGAGCTAGAGGGGTTGTGGCAAGGGCTTATTCTAGCTCAACATCATCGCTTATTTCCCTTAGTAATAGAAGGTGACTCTCAAGTTCTTATCAACATGGCTAAACAGATTCTTCAGCAGAACACTACACACAAAGTGGTCAGCAGCTGGAGATTGGAAGAACATTTAGAGCTCATTGAACAATGGCTCACAACTAACAGAGCAATCACTATCAAACATATCAAAAGAGAACGCAACAAAGTGGCTAATCTCCTGACAAATTTTGGGGTGGACAGTGATTAGACTCTACACACAGGTTCGTTCAACATAATAACCAATGATTCCCAGGTACAAGAATATAATGAACTGGTATAAAACATTGTGGCACCCCTGGATGTGGATGATTAATCTCAATTTAATGGAGATTAGACAGGAGGACGGTAGACGGCCAAGCCACATGGCCACCCGCGTCCCCATCCATACCAATTTATGGCGAGCCACCGTCAACCTGCAAGTGCCATTAATCTGGTGCTCATGTTGAGAAGCTTGTGGTAGGCTTAAGGCCATGGCTTCTGCAATCCTGAACTCATTCACCCCTTCCCCACTAAATTTCTCTTTCCCCCCTAATGTTGCAGAGCTAAGATCTCACATGACAATAGGGAGGCGCTACTGGCTTCTCCACTGTGTTGATTTGGGGAATGGCTTCCATTTCTCCCAAATTGCTCACTGTGCTCAGAATTCTTCTCAAAATACCATTGTTCCTCACCTGAATAGCTCTATTAATTCTAGCGTAATCTCTACCTCACCCTCGATAATCAGTGCTAACATTATTGTCATCACAGCCCACACCTTTAATAGCCAACTTGCCCCGAGAGATATGTCGCATCTTCACCACTGGTTGCACAGCAGGAGAGGCAGCAACAGTGGCAGAAACATTTGCTCCCCTTCACCACCACCTCCTAAGCGGACAACCCCTTCTTCCTCCCCTTCGTCTCCTCCATCCAGAGGTTAATTCTCTGGAAAATATCCCGAAACCCATAGCAGAAGAGGCCAGGCCCATACCTATGGTGCTAGAATAATGAATGTTGCAACACAAATGACCAACTCCCCTTCCCCCCCCATCTATCACACCACTCGACCCAATTCTGCTTTCACAGTACCTTGAATCGTCCTGATATCATTGCCACTATAACAGTGGCTTTCAGTGAAGAAATTTAACCACAGGATGAGTAATATGCTCTAACCCATGATCTAATTCTAGAGAAAGGGGATAACAGGAAGAAGAAGAAGGTAAAGGAAAAGCAAGCCATCAATGGACGAAAACACTTGGACATCAGGACTACTTCATCCAGTCACAAAGATGGCCATGACAACACTCGACATGGTGAGGACATCTCTGGAGGCAAGCATGCAGTCAAAGGAAGTTCCGGTGGCATGCTCCTGGACGGGGGTGTTGGGCACTGGAGAAGGTATGTTATTTTCATTTACCTTGTTATCTTTTCTTCAAAATTCACAACCTTCTGACATCATGAGCTAAGCATATGGTAGAAAAATATGATAAAATCTAAAAGGTTTATATGTAATACGAAATAACTAATAATTACCCTTTTTCTATGTAGAAAAAGGAGAAAATGGAGGGCTACCATCCCAAGGGAAGGAATGAGACCGAAATAATTGTTGTCCCTTTGGTAGGGAACCATGCTCAAAAAAGGTGATCCAAATTGGAGTGTAACAGCTAGAAAAAGGAAAAGTAGATCTCCAATCGGCGCAAAAGAACAAGAAGATAACTGGAAATTAACAACTTGACAAATCCCTTAGGATCCTTTAATCCTGAGGGATTGCTATCTTAACAATCTTCTACATTGTTGATATCGCCATTTGGCTATTATAAAAATGGGTAGCACTGTTAGCTTGGGGGGGGGGAAGAGAAAACTACTATTATTTTTATGAAATTTTCCTTGGTAATTGAACTTTGATCATCGACTCTCTTTGAAGAGAAATTCCCTGTAACTCTGTCTAATATGTGAATATAAAAACCTGGTTGCTATTCTACCGTTGATTCTAGAGTAGCCTGAAGCAGTGAGTCCCTGGAGGCTAAGGGCCCAGCCCTGGTGGATCACTTGCTCCTGTATCATATTTCTGATTTATGTGTGGTTTGATTTCTTTTTTTACTCTACTCAGTAATCTGAAGCACTTTACTTTTTTACATATCATCTCTGTTATACTTGATTAAATATTATTGTTACTTGCAATAGGAATGTTATGTTATCATTCTAACTCTGCATCACATTATTATTCCTTTTGACAATTCATACAGCAATGTTGTTCCTTACATATTACAGATTAACTGCACTGTATATTCTTAAATCGGTACTACTCTATGATTTATTCTTAAATCATGACTCCTATTTATTCGGAATTGTTTTTCTGTTACCATTGATGTTCTGAAATAATTTCCATTCTGAAACAATTGTTGTTTCGTTACAATTGCTACTATTTTATAGCTGTGATTCATGTGTATTGTATCGAAGCTCAGATTATTGTTCCTTTTACTGATTAAGTGTGTTGTGTGTTTAACTTGGGTAGTTGTACATTCAGATTTCAGTTGTTGTTCTATACTCTACTTTTGAGAGTCTGTTGTTCCATTTCTATTTGTTGTTCAAATTGAAAGCTGTTACTTAATTCCTGTAGATTATAATTCTTGTTGGATTCATTTTCCTAGGTTAAGGTTTTGTTGTTCAATCTTATTTATAGAGATAGTTGTTGTTCCATTTCTTGCCATTTGAAGATCATCATTGCTTTGGTGTGCATAAGGTTTGAAACTATAGTGAACATCGACATATGTTGTCTAGTTCCCAGTTTGATGATCCTTCTCTTGAGTGCCTTCTTAATTGCATCAGTTTATAGAGGGAAGAGTTACCGTTACTGTACCCTTGACTGATAAAGTATTATAGCTTTTTGGATGCATGATTTGAATTCTAGGTTTCTTTTTGCAAATAGATTTCATTTCAGGCATCCGTTTCCTCTTGCATTGAGAGCACTATACTACTAGCATTACTCTGACAAATGACCACCTCAAACTGAGTACACTCTTTGAAAGAACAAATTGTTCTTGGATTGACAATTAATGTAGGGTAAATATAGGTGAAAAAGACCCTCTTTACTGCTCGACACAGGGCATCCCTGGTGGCACATCTGCAATGGTGGAGGACTGTGATGAGTACAGATGTTTCATTGTGTAAGAGCCTCCACCAAGCGACACCTAGTGGATCCATTCAACTAGTTGTTCAAGATGCTAGGTTTCAATGATTCTTGGGGCTTTTTTTTTAACGATTTTTCAAACTATGTGGTTAATTTTGGTAAAATTTCTTAGATGTTTATGTTTGTTTTGAACTAGTACCCTTGCATGGACATATTTTTAATGGGTTCACTCGAACTGGTTTCCCCTCAGTGGGCAGACTTGTTTCAGTTTTCACTGACTAATCATGACATAACTTTGTTCAGCACCGCAGAGGCTAGAGCCTCATTGTACTTTTACTATTTCTATTAATAGAATTAGCATTACTTAGAAAAAAAATAATGTAAGGGAACAAAAATAACAATAGTGGGTTTCTAGGGGAACAATAATAATAATATGGGGACCACATGGGCACAACAATAACAATAAGGGGCTGCAATGCCAATAATAATAAGGGAACACACTAGTATTATAAGGACCTAACATTCCCCTCTCCTTCAAAAAAGAGTTATCCTTAATGCTTGGGCAGTTCTTAATGCTTCTGTATAAAATTCTCATCCTCCCATGTGGAATCTTCAATGGGTAATTTCTTCCACTTGATGAGATATTCTGAAATTGATCGATTTCATAGCTATCAATTTCTTGTTTCTATGATTCCTTCAGGTTCCAATATGAGCTTTACTTCCTCGTCAAGTTCTGGCAATATTGTTTGAACTTGGAGCTTGTCACCTATAACCTTCTTTAAGAATTAAACATGGAAAATTGGATGCACTCGGGAATATGCAGGAAGTTCCAATTTGTATGCCATAGTACCAATATTTTGCAACACCTTGTACAAACCATAATACTTTGGTGATAATTTATTATCCTTCTTAGATTTATTAAGGGAAATTTGTTGGTATGGTTGTAGTCGTAGAAATACTTAGTCACCTACATGAAAACTTCTTTCGTTGTGATGTTTATCTGCTTGTTGTTTCATTCTATTTTGTGCCAAAGTGAGGTTATCCTTTAAGAGTTGGAGAAATTTTTGATGATGCTCAATGTGATCTTCCACTGCTTGAACCTAAGAATTTTCTCTTAAATATGATATGATGGACGGTGGATGATATCCATAAATTGCCATAAATGGGCTCATTTTTGTTGTAGTATGGAAGGAAGTGTTATACCAGAATTCAGTCAGAGGTAACCATTTCACCCATTATGTCTATTTCTTAGATACAAAGAAACGAAGATATCCTTCCAAACATTTGTTCAAATTCTTAGTTTTCCCATCGGATTGAGGATGATAAGATGAGCTATGAGCTAACTGAGTACCCAGACAAGAAAATAGTTATGTCCAAAAATTTCTAGTGAAAATAGGATCTTTGTTTCTTACAATAATATTTGGGCTTCCATGTAGCTTTTGAATTGTTTCCATAAATGCAGCAGCAATTGTATTGGCCTTAAATGGATAAGATAATTCACAAAAGCATGCATACTTAGTAAGTATATTAATTACCACCATGATGACACTCTTTCGTACGGACTAGGGTAAACCTGTGATAAAATCCATTGAAACCTCCTCCCAACATTGAATTGGAATGGATAAATGTTGTAATAGTCCTAGGGTCTTAACTGTCTCAACTTTATTTTGTTGGCAAACCAAAAATTCCACCATAAACATTTGAATATCAGATTTAAGGCCATCCCAAAAAAATTCCTTCTTAACCCTATAGTATGTTTTTAAAATCCTGAATGCTCTCCTAAGAGAGAGGTGTGCAATTCTAGAAGAATATTTTCTTTGAGTTGGGAATTATTACAGAGGTATAAGTGATCTTTGTACCATAATTAATCATTTTTCTAGCTATATGTATTAGCTATACAGGGATCTTGTTGCAACTTTTGAATGAGTTCCCACACTTCTTCGTCATTATTCTGTTCATCCCTTACTTCATTTATCCAATCTGGTTGGATCATTGACATGGCACAAAGAAATTATTCCACATCCTCATCCTTTCTTGAGAATGCATCTGCAACAACATTTTGCTTCGCATTTTTGTAGATTATTTCAAAGTCATAACCCAACATCTTTGTGACCCATTTTTGCTTCTATTCTGAAGATAATATTTGTTCTAAAAATTATTTAAGACTATTATGACCTTTTTTTACCTTGAAGTGTCTTCACGTTAGGTAAGGTCGCCATTTCTTAAGTGCATGTAGTATTTCCAACATTTCCTTCTCATAAATAGCTTTTTGTAAATACTATCCTTTTATTGGACGACTTTTGAAAGTAATGTGTCTTTCTTCTTGCATTAAAATAGCACCAATTCCATTTTCTAAGGCATCAAATTCCAAAATAAAGGTTTTTGTAAATTTTGGTGTAGCTAAGATTGGTGCTTGGCACATTATCTCTTTAAGATGTTCAAAGGCCTTCGTTGCTTCTGGATTCCAAAAAAATGCATCTTTGTTCAGTGATGTTGTTAGAGGTGCTCTTATTATCCCATAATTCTTAACAAACTTGCAATAATACCATGTCAACCCGACAAATCCTCGCAGATTCTATATTGATGTGGGGATTTTCCATTCCTAAATGCATTTAATTTTGTTAAGGTCTATCTTAACACCTTCATTAAATACAATATGACCCAAATATTCTACCTCTTGTACTCCAAAGAAACATTTGAATGTTTTTTCATATAATTTTTTCTCTTCCAATAGTTTGAGAACTTTTTCAACATGTTGAACATGATCCTTCCAAGACTTTCTATAGATTAGTATATCATCAAAAAATACTAACAAAAATTTTCTCTGGAAGTGTTTGAAAATGGAATTCATCAAACCTTGAAATGTAGAAGGTTCATTAGTAAGACCAAAAGACATGACCAAAAATTCATAATGACCCTCATGAGTTCTAAATGTTTTTTTTGAAATGTCTTCAGTCTTCATTCTGATTTGATGATATCTTGAATGAGAGTCCAACTTGGTGAAGTAAATTGCTCCATGAAATTCATCCAATAATTCATCAATCACATGAATGGAAAATTTATTTTTAATTGTGAGCTTCTTGAGCTCCTATAATCCTGACACATGTGCTATGATCCATCCTTCTTATGCACCAACACTACTAGAGTAGAGAAAGAACTTTGACTAGGTTGAATTATACTAGCCTCTAGCATTTCTGCAACCATACATTCAATTTCACATTTTTGGACAGAGGGATATCTATAAGGCCTCATGTTTTAAGGAACACTTCCTGGCATCAAATGAATAGCATGATCATGATCATGAATAGGTGAGAGGCCTTTGGGAGTCTCAAATACCTTCGAATGAATGTTCAAGACTTTTTGGACATCTGGAGAAATAGATGACTTCAATGTGCGAACCTCTAGTGAACGTAATTGTGAAATTAGACCTCGTTGTTCTTTCTTTAGAAGCTTTATCATGCTATTATAGATGATTATTGTTCCCAATTTCCCTGTGATACCCATGAATTCAACTTCCTTTCCTTCCAAAAAAAATCCAAGATAAGTTCTTGAAAATTAAAAGCTATCGTACCCAAATATTGTAGCCATTGGACTCCTAGTACAACATCAACACCACACATTAGAATGGAAAGCATTGGACTATTCAACACATATTCTTGCATGGATAACTTGATATTATGGCACTTTCTAGAGAAATTTATGGTTCCTCCATTTGCAACCATCATTTGACACTCTAGTGCTAGATATAGGAAGCAATTCAATTCCTTGGCTATCTTACAATGAACAAAATTGTGGGTACTTCCCAAACCAATCAAGACTCATACCTTTTTCTTCTTGATATGTCATTCTATCTTGATAGTTTAAGGAGTGGTAATTCTAGCCAATTAATTACAAGATATGGTCAAATTCATTTCTTTTTTCTCTAGGGTTCGTTCCTGGTTTGTATCCTCTTCTTTTGATGTTTCTTATTCCTTTTCTTCCTCCTCCTCGCAATGTATGTAAAATAATTTCTTCTTAGCACACTTATGACCTTTACTGTATTTTCTATCACAATTGTAACAAATCCCTTTTACTCTTTTTTCTTCCAATTGTTGTGGTGTCAACCTTGTAGGTTGTGGAAGGCTAGGAGCAACAACAGTTCCATCTTTATAGTTGTGACTGGTAGGTTTCCTTGTTTCCATAAATTTGCTTTCAATTTTTATTGCCAACCTGAATGGCTTCTCCAATGAATCAAGTTCCCAAAGGAGAACCTCATGTTGGATGCTATCCTTTAAAGTACCTAAGAACAAATCAATCCTATGCTCCTTTGGAATATATTTTACCCTTATATTCAATTTTTGGAAGCTCTCAATGTGCTCCACCATTCAACCCTTTTGTTTTAGATTTATCAATTGGCTAAAAAAGGTTTTCCTTTTTGTATCCTCATAATGTACTATCATTTCTTCTATAAACATTTCCCAAGTGACAATTCTTTTACGAGAGAAAAGCCATCGATACCATACAAACTGATTGGGTTCTGTTATCACTCAGGTTGTCCCTACGCTCCTATTAGGGACACGGCCAAGGTAACCACAAACCAATCTTCTGATTGTAGGTTCTAGCCCACCTGCAATTGGAGAGGGCTCTCTCCTTTAGATTCAACCTTAGTTGATGATTTTAGGCTAGCTTTCTGACTTCAAGGGAATGTTGACTGTGATTCGAAGGAAGGCAAGATTCTCGAGTAAAGAGGGACAGTAAGGTGTTATAAGTTCTGAACCATTGGGCATGGAGTCACAGATTGAGGCATGCAAGCGTTTTCTTGGTCACAAGGGGATACGGAGCGGGATAGCCACACGAGATACAATATTCAGGCTGCTGAAAGTATGGAATGAATATCAGGGATGAAAGGCAAAAGAGAATCATTTCATCATGCTCACCAAGGGGAGAAGTGGATGAGTGTGATCCCGAAGCAGTTAAGAATTCCAAAGACATGCACTCATATATGAAAGAAACAGGGTAAACTAGAGCAGTTAAGAATTCTAGCTCATAACTGTTTCAGCAGAAAACATTGAAAAGTGCAGAAATTGAACTTAAGGTGTATTTAAACAAATCTTAAGATATTCTTTTTTCCTGCAGCTTAGAAAGGCGGAAAGATGATAAAAACATAAAATAAACAGGGAAGAAGAACACTTATTGGATCATGTAGAGACATAGGAATTCCGTGATCATTCCTTGGCCAAGAGAAAACAACAAGTTGTTTCGCAATCCATGCTTTTAGCAATCTTTGATTATGAAAAATATGACAGTTACAGTGTGAGTCTTTACTCAGAGAAATTGTTGGAAAGGAAACTAACCAACAACTACTACTACCAACCAACCAACCCTTTACAATATCGCTTCGGGTGGTATTTATAAACAAAATATCATAAAGACATCATTACAAGTGACCTTGACAGGTCCGTTTAGAAATCTTCAAAAATCTAAATGCTGCTGGAAATAAATGCAGGTAAATCTTTTTGGCTGCACTGGGGGCAGCTGAATCGGAACAGGTGATGAGGTGGCCCTTGGGGACCAGATGCGGTGCTGCTGAAGTGAATGTGTTTTGGGGCTGCAGTTCGGCTTTGGTGCGAATTGAATGTGCAATTATTATGATTTGAGAGCCTCAAGTATTTCGCTCTCCTCCTGTGGATCTGTTGGAAGATATTCAAATTTCTCTTGCTTTGGGCCGCTGCTCAAGATATTCTCTGATGATACACTTTGCCGCTACATTGATGGTTTCCGCCGTCGACTGATACTCTTTGACACGCTTGAAGCCTACTGATTTGATCTGATACACTTTAAACTCTGTGAATGATCTGCTGCTGTCTACAAACCGGATCCTTTGGCACGATTGGGCGATTTTCGGGCTTTTTCAGCACGCAGTGGGCTCAGCTATCAGAAGATTCCCTGAAGATTCCTCGAAATGGCCTATTTCCCGTAGCGATGTGCGAATAGCGCTTCACGCTATTCGCGCATCAAAAACTGCCTCTGTTTCTTGATCTGGAGCTCCAAAGTGCACCTTTTCTTCCTGCGCGAAGCTTTTTCGACTTTTCTGGCTGCTGACGTAAGCACTGCGTCGGCTGTACGGCAGATGACGTCAGCAGTGGGTCCCTGGTACAGCGCAACGTGGTGAGGTACTGGATGAACTGTTGGTGAAGGGGTTCTGATGCGATATCGTGATATCGCGTCGGCGGGGAAAGGGGGGGATCATTGGGTTGGACATTTTGGTGCTTGCGACTGCCGATATGCGATATCGCGATATCGCATCGGCGGAGAGGAAAGGTGAACGGATTGGACACTCGGCGTTTGTGATCGCCGATTGCCGATTTCGCGATGTCGCATCGGCGGGGAACGGATGGGCAATGTTTTGCATGAAAGTGAGATGGCGAGGTTGCGATGCGAAAACGGTTTTGAGGAGAAAAGGTAAGTAAGTGGGTGTGAAGGGATTTTGAAGTTTCAGAAGGGGTCCGACCACTTTGGGGGAGTTTTATACTTAGGAAGGAGTCCATAGTATGTGGAAGGGGGTTTCGGAGGTTGGGTTCTTGCTTAGTTTCCGATAAACTAAACAATTCCCGGGACTTGCTATGGTTATTTTTCAATCAAGGGAAGGGATATTACATAGGGGAATTTACTTAATATTAATACGAGGATGGGAAACACAGGGAGATATATAATAATGTTAGTGGTTAATGTGGAGATGGTAAGAAAGCGCTAAGTTACGGGAGAACTTAGGCTGTTGCAGGGGGTAGGACCATACTTCGGGAGAAGATATGGAACAACTTTGAGTAAAGCAGATCTTTACTCAACCAGAGTAATGAAGATGGTGAACTTAAGAGGTGTCAAGCAGATCTTGACCTCTTTTGGGGATGTTAGTTAGTGATCGGGGGGGGAAACAGAGAAGGGGAGTTAGTTATACCTCATTTGAGCCTTTTGCTTACAGATCTTTGTTGATTATGCTCTGCATGATATGATACCTGCAAACTTGGAAATTGTCAGCAATTCAACAGCCTCAGAACTACCTACCCAGCCTACTTTCCTAGCATTTTTTCTTCTTTTTCTTGGGGTGCACTTAGACTTGGAAACCCATCATACATTTTCCTTTTGATGCTTTCCTATCTACATACTACCCTTATTTCTTCCAGAGCCCAGATTAAACTGTTGGACTCTTCTGTTTCTCTACCTATCTAAGAGTCTGCCAAGATTAAACTGTTTGGACAGACTTACAATCTCTATATTCTAAAACAAGAATTTAAACCTAGGGAGACCAATATTAAACTGTTTGGACCTCCCTTTAACTAACAGTAGCGATACCAGGAAAACTTTACAAAATTTGAAGGCAATTGAATGAACTTGAAGTAGCCTTCTTCATATGGAGACTGTTTGAGCAAATATGGAGCATTACAGCAAGCAAAGTACAACATATTTGGCCTGTGAAATGCCAATCATGAAAAATGAATACGTGCTACAGCAGGAGCTAACAGGTTCCAAATATAAAGTTGCAATGCGTACCTTTTGTGTGTTTTGCACATTACGGAGATCGAAATATTGCTTCATCTATAGTATACATGTTATGGGATCCTTTCCATCAAACTTCCTCATATTTAAATTTGGAACATGGTGGGTCTTCAATCCAATGTTGGATTATATGAAATCATGACTAACATTTCTTTTGTTCTCATCATCAATTTCCTTTACTACCCTTTCACCATTAGTAAGAATTTCTTGTAGAAACGTTTTGAAATCTATCTTCAAATCTTCCATGTTTCCTTTATGTTTTGCTTCTATACCATCCATATTAGCTTCCATGACATCCATCTTAGCTTCCATTCCATTATTTAAACCATCCATCTTAGTTTCAGTTACTTTTTATGAGAGCGAAATTTGTTGCACTTGGTCTCATAATTTTGATATATCATGTTGCACTTCTTCCTCTTCTTGACGTGTCACAGTAGAGATTTCAGGTTGCTTACTATGTGTTTCCATTTCCTTTATTCATGTCATAAATGAATTATAATAATGCTTCAAAATTCCCTTTGAATCACTTCAAACAAAACTTATGCAATTAAAAAAAAAACTACACACCTTTTTTTTCCACTTCGTATGAGCTCAATCTTGAAACAAATGTAACTCTATAATTTTGGATATCCAAGTTTTGAAATTTCAGCATGCGATATCCCTCTAATTCCTCTTTCCAACCCCACAAGTCTCATCATGATTTTATTCTCCAAGGAATATTTATTCTCAATCTCCCGCGATGACCTAATTATTGACAGTTCAGTAGAGTGCACTTATACGACGTGACACATGTCACTGTTTCGAATTTCGGCTCTAAAAATGATACCCGACAAACTAAAGTAGGTCCTATTTATGTTCCTTTTTATTAAATTTCAATTTGATGCCAAGAGAGAAAGTTATGACAATTTTCCCAAGATGACCTATTTCATATTGACTTCAGGATCCTGCAAAAAGCCTAATGTTCGCAGTTCATATCTCCAAAAATATAGCGAGAGAAGATCTGAAATTTGGTACCATGGTTCATAACAATTTCATCTCAAATAGGTTTTAATTTTATCTTCTTAAGCTTCGTAGAAATAAATTCATAGCACAAATTCCACGATGACCTCTTTGAAGCAATGAAACCCTAGAATCCAAAGCTCTGATACCAATTATTATGCAATTAGCTCACAAAATAGAAGAAAGAGATAGATCATTGACCTCAAAAGCAGCCTCCTCGAGGGGGAAACATCCTTTACATTACACAAATTAAAATTTATTGGATGATAGAAATGACAATACCTACTTTCTATATAAAGTAGTTTAAGGGGTCACAATATAATTAGAGCCGACATAACTATAATAATGTAAGGGAACAATAATAAAAATAGTAGGATTCTATGGGGCACAATAATAACAATATGGGAAAACATGGGCACAACAATAATAATAAGGGGCTACAATGACAATAATAATAATGGGATACACTAGTATTATAGGGACCTAACATGCAATTATTCACTTATAACTTTGTTGCACATCAGATCTTCAGAACAAAACTATCTCTCAGCATACATAATAAATTTTACATATGAAATCAATTCATTATCAATATATTCATTTAAGATCTATTAGGTCTAATCCCTCATCAAATTATTGGGTGCATACTTAGTTCGAGATCAAACAATTTACTAATATCCCATTACATGCACACTTGCTTCAGATCTAACTATTCATAAAATATTCATTATTTGCACACAAAGCACTTTGATTTTCATCTCATTATATATCTTAGCCATTATCCAATAACATAGGTCAAAATCACAATAATGTCGATGGCACTGTGTTTGGTCAATTTACTGTGATCTAAATTGCTATTTATATTGTCAACCCGGGGTTCGTAAACTGACGAAGTGAGGTGTACTATATGTACTTAGATAACCATTTTCCTTAGGCTTTTGTCGTTTTAAGCTTTTTAGTTTGTTTTTGGATTTTATTCTTTTCTTAATGTGTGGTGATGAAAGTGAAGTGTGAATGAAAGTGAAGTGCGAAGTGTGTGGAGTATAAATGGTGATGATTTCTAAACTTGAAAAATGCTCAAAAGAAAGCTTTACAGTAACTTAAATGAAATCAATTCTTAAGAGAAAACAAAATTCATCAAAAAGTGAACTAATGGCAATGGCCCAGTATCCTTGCTGCTGAAAATGAAAAGAAAGCAAAAACTTGAAAAACAACTCAAACTTAAAGTAAAGCAGCTAATTCACACTACTCTAACTTTTTAGATCCTTTTCCCTTCGGCTCAATCTACCTGATGGGAAGTAATCATAAATAAGTTAAGAAATATGATATTTAACTGTTCAAGAAAGTAAATTTCATAAAGAAACTAATCAAACTACTTGAATTCTTCAAATCCTTTACCCCTCAGCTCAATCTACCTTGGGGAAGTAATCATGAACATAACAAGCAATATGATAACTAAATGTAAATTGCAGAAAAGAAATTAATCACACTACTTAGACTCTTCTAGTTCTTTACCATTCAACTCAATCTACTTTATGGAAAGCAACTATGAGTAAGTAATATGACAACTAAATCACACTAGAGTTAGTAATCTTCTGATCTCCTGCTGATATAGTCATTTGACCACAGAAAGAAATCATAAATTGTTAAGCGGTATGATATCTAACTAGCAGAAAAAGAAATAAACAAATAAAAACTTGAAAAGGACAATGCTGAAAGTAAACTGAAGAAAATAAAAGTTAGCAGGAAGGACAAGATGATCTCATATGCCAAAAGTTATAAAAAAATGAAAGATTGCCCGGGCTACCTAAGAGAACCTGCAAAAAGCACTGATCAGTTTACAACTCTAAGAAAACAAGAGTAAAGATATGGATAGCAGAAACATAAAACATATTATGTACAACTAATAACAAAGCAAAATCATAATGAAACTAAACAAATACTTTACAAGGCTTCAGCGTGCAGGGGCCCTCTGCCACTTCAGCCAATCAAATAATCACACGACTATCTTCAAAAAGGTCTTCTCATGTATTTAAATCAACAACATATAGAACAGTGGGGTGATAAGATAACCAGCAGCGTGCGGAAATTACATAAACAGTTCAGAATTTCAATGCATCAAAAGTCTCTTTACAGCGTTCAACAACGCGTTATTTATAATGTAAAAATACCACAGTTAACTAATCAACTACTATGTTATTAACTGTGTTCCATGTACACGTAGATCTCTTCAGTCGAGATCTAGTGTAATTGTCGTGATGCTTCTTAAATCTTTGGAGTGGTTGGCTGTTAGATTCACTGTTCAAGAACCATATCCTAGTGCGCTGGAGCCTCCGTGAGCTAGGAACTAGGCCACGTATCATTCACGTGCCCAAAATAGTGACGTGCCACCGTTGAACTCTTTGGTTGGCCACGTCTTTGACTTTGGTTGACCGCAGCCTCTAATGGATGATTTGGCCGGTTCGAAGGGACACGATCCATGTACATGCCATCTGGAGCTTACCCATGTAGCCCGTTCCTTCAGAGGACACCTGGAACACAACTTTTAACAAAATAGTTGCGGAATTCTGTGTTGGCTACGGAAACTGACAAGTTTCCGCAGCTGCATGAACAAAAGACTAAACCAAACAACATACATCAGTATTGTTAGAAAACCATATAAACAGTCCTTTTTAGACTATAATGCAATGATTTAACCACTGGATGAGTGAAGTGAGTGGAGAATGAGGGTTAAGAGGGTGTGTAGGAAGGTGCAAGGTTGAGGCTCAACATACCCCCACTGTGAAGGTGTTGCATTTCCTCATGCAACCAAAATTGAGTGATTTCCCTTTTAATCTACATGCTCCGAGGCTTCTGCGAGGACATCTAGTCCTCTTTTCTTTTTCCTTGATGTCATCATCATCCTCATCCTTGGTTTTCTAACCAGACATTTAAACTTGAGGTTAATTAGAGCCCTGCTTAACTTTTTGCATCTCTTTTTGAGCCTTCTATTCTTCTTCTGCCACAGTCCTAAATGAAGCATGGTATTATCATGGACCATTTTGTCTACCTTACCCTGCTCTTTGAGTGTTTCATTTTCTTGTATTATGTGTCTATTTAGGACTTCTAGTTCAAACACTTCTTCTTTTAAAGGCTGAACCT
This sequence comes from Pinus taeda, assembly GCA_000404065.3. Taxonomy (NCBI): domain Eukaryota; kingdom Viridiplantae; phylum Streptophyta; class Pinopsida; order Pinales; family Pinaceae; genus Pinus; species Pinus taeda. Next base: position 1,766 of record APFE030975090.1, on the reverse strand, counting down.
GTGCATCAAGTGGCAGAGAAGTGTTAGGTCCTGCAGCTGATTGCTCTAGCGATTCCAGGTAATTGTATACCTTTTGCTGATTAGGATCCACCTCAGGTGATTTTCTCTGTTTTAACTCAAAATCTTATGGAGGAGGACTTCCTGCTCCTTCTTGCCGAAAAGGACTTTCCTCTCGTGGAGGACTTGTTTCAAGGCTTGGCTCTTCTGGAGATTTCTCAAGTATTTCTTCACTTAAGTCAATAAAGTGGGACTGATCTCCCTTGGTTTTATTCCATTTTCCTTTTAACCAAGAGCTCCTTCTCAAGGATGAGCTCACACTTGTCTTTTCTGCACTCTGTTTCCCTTTCTGCTATTTCTTGGCCAAGGCAGCAGCTTTGAGATCCACTAGCCTTTCTGACAGAGGCTAGTAGTCTTCTTCCAAAGATTTTTCAGGAGATGGAGATATTTCTTGAGTGGTTATTTTGCCCTTCCCTTTCTTTTGTTTCTTATTCTTGGGGTGGTCTTCTTCCTCTTTTTGGACAGTCTCTTCAATTTCTTTAAGAGGGAGTCTTGGGCTGTAACATTTTTATCCCTCCTCCTACTTTTCCTTGGGATTTTTGATGGACTACTTCCAGAGGCCTCAGCTGGCTATTAGACTGCTCCTCAATCAGAATTATTATGAGCCCATGATGATATAGATGTGGCTCATTGTTACCTACATGCTTTTGAACCGTAACACTCATCTTCTTTAAACTTGTTAGTAGAAAATGTGGTAAATTAAGAACATGTCCATCTATAAAATTCATCATTAACCTCACATGGTACATGTACATAGAGCCAAAATGGCCCTCACATGTAATAAATTTTTGTATGACCAACAATAAACCAGACCATTCTTCTTTCAATACATGCACATGGATGCCTCGAGTGAATACTGTGGTATCCATACCTTGATTTTGCAGCATCGTTCTCCAGATTTGGTCATCTACGCTCCTATTTTTGAACCATCTTTCTCCGTCTTGAGGCAGACCTGTAGCTGCTGCTATTGTGGCCTCGGTCACCGCAAACTTTAAGTCTCCCACCTCCACTGTCTGTCCGTTAAAGGACCTTGCAAAGGTTTTAGTCACTTCCTTATTATACCCTTTGAATTTCTGAATAAACCGGAGCCATTTGGCTTTCTTTAATAATTCCTTGACTTGGGGATAACCTTCCAAGTATTTTGATCCTTCCGGCTCGGCTCTTAGCAGTTTTCCCATTCTCGGCTTTAAATTCACTGAGGGTTTTTTTTACGTATGAGGGTTAAGGAAGAATGGCTCTGTCACAGAGTTTTTAGGAGAGACTGTAGCAGCTGTAATCGGGGTTTAGGACGGCTACAGTGGCTGTAATCAAACCGTCAAGCAAAATTTAGTGACTGCAGTCGGAAACAGAGGAAATGCCCGGATCACAGGAAAAACAACAAGTGAGCAAGGGTGACCGTGATCGAGTTCATAAAATGAACATGAGTATATGCGGGGATTATGATATGAGTGGAGTAACAGCTTGATTCTCCCGAGTTAGGTGACTGTATGTGAGATTTACACGTCTCAAGTAGACGACTGCGGAAATTATGGCTTGTAAGAGCCGTAATACAATAGGTCACGTCATAGGAGTACGAGTCATAAATAGAAGTATAGTCATTTTTGAGTTTGAACTCGGGTAATCATAAGACTGTTAGGAAGAATGAATGTGAGGTGTATGGAATGGTATTGCGGAGTAGGAATGGTAGTGGGTGAATAATTAAATCATTG
>APFE030975078.1:0-23658 GCA_000404065.3 Pinus taeda | reverse complement strand
GACTTGTTGTTGATCTTCGATGTGATGTTCCACTGCTTGAACCTTAGAATTTTCTCTTAAATATGATGTGATGGATGGTGGCTGATACCCATAAAGTGCCATAAATGGGGTCATTTTTGTTGCTGTATGGAAGGAGGTGTTATACCACCATTCAGCTAGAGGCAACCATTTGACCCATTGTGTCTGTTTATCAGATACAAAGCAACGAAGATATCCTTCCAAACATTTGTTTACTATCTCATCTTGCCCATCAGATTGAGGATGATAAGATGAGCTATGAGCTAACTGAGTACCAAAACAAGAAAATAGTTCAGTCCAAAAATTTCCATTAAAAATAGGATCTCTGTCACTTACAATAATCTTTGGGTTTCCATGTAGCTTTTGAATTGTTTCCATAAATGTCGTAGAAACTGTATTAGCTTTAAATGGATGTGATAATGCACAAAAGTGTGCATACTTGGTAAGTCTGTCAATTACCACCATGATGACACTCTTTCCCTCAAACTTCGGTAAACCTGTGATAAAATCCATTGAAACCTCCTCCCAACGTTGCTTGGAATGGATAAAGGTTGTAATAGACCTGGTGTCTTAATTGTTTCAGCTTTATTTTGTTGGCAAACCACACATTTCGCCACAAATTTTGAATATCCAATCTAAGGTCATCCCAAAAAAATTCCTTCTTAACCCTGTGGTAAGATTTTAAAAATCCTAAGTGCCCTCCTAAGGGAGAAGCATGCAATTCCAAAAGAATCTTTTGTTTGAGTTGGGAATTCTTACAGAGGTATAAGCGATCTTTGTACCATAACGAATCATTTTTCCAGCTAAATGTATTAGATGTACTGGAATCTTTTTGTAGCTTTCGAATAAGTTCCCACACTTCTTTGTCACTCTTCCATTCCTCCCTTGCTTCATTTATCCAATCTGGTTGGATAATAGAAATGGTGCACAATAATGCTTCCACATCCTCATCCTTTCTTGAGAGTGCATCTGCCACCACATTTTGCTTCTCTTTTTTGTAGATTTCAAAGTCATAACCCACATCTTTGTGACCCATTTTTGTTGTTCTTCAGAGGATAATCTTTGTTCTAAAAAGTATTTAAGGCTATCATGATCCGTTTTTACCTTGAAGTGTCTTCCCATTAGGTAGGGTCGCCATTTCTTAAGTGCATGGAGTATTGCCAACATTTCCTTCTCATAAATAGCTTTGTGTAAAAACTTTCCCTTGATTGGACGACTTTCAAAAGCAATGGGTCTTCATCTTGCATTAGAACAACACCAATTCCATTTCCTGAAGCATCACATTCCAGAATAAAGGTTTTTGTGAAGTCCGGTGTAGCTAAGACCGGTGCTTGGCACATTGCCTCTTTAAGATGTTCGAAGGCCTTTGTTGCTTCCGGAGTCCATGAAAATGCATCTTTCTTCAATAATGTTGTTAGAGGCATTGCTATTCTCCCATAATTCTTAACAAACTTGCGATAATACCCTGTCAACCCGAGAAATCCTCGCAGATGCTTTATGGATGTGGGGATTCTCCCTTCCTTAATGGCTTTAATTTTGCTAGGGTCTACCTTAACTCCTTCATGAGATACAATATGACCCAGATATTCCACCTCTTGTACTCCAAAGAAACATTTGGATCTTTTTTCATATAATTGTTTTTCCTCCAATAGTTGTAGCACCCTGTCAACATGTTCAACATGATCCTTCCAAGACTTGCTGTAGATTAGTATATCATCAAAAAATACTAACACAAATTTTCTAAGGAATGGTTTGAAAATTGAATTCATCAACTTTGAAATGTTGAGGGTGCATTGGTAAGGCCAAAAGGCATGACCAAAAATTCATAATGACCCTCATGAGTTCTAAATGTTGTTTTTGGAATGTCTTCAGTCTTCATTCTGATTTGATGATATCCTGAATGAAGATCCAACTTGGTGAAGTAAATTGATCCGTGCAATTCATCTAGTAATTCATCAATGACAGGAATGGAAACTTATCTTTAATAGTGAGCTTGTTGAGCTCCCTATAATCCGGACACATGCGCCATGATCCATCCTTCTTGTGCACCAATACTACTGGGGCAGAGAAAGAACTTTGACTCGGTTGAATTATACACCAGCCTCTAGCATTTTTTCAACCATACGTTCAATTTCACTCTTTTGGGCATAGGGATATCTGTACGGCCTGATGTTTGGAGGAACACTTCCTGGAATCAATGAATAGCATGATCATGATCACGAATAGGTGGGAGACCTTTGGGAGTCTCAAATACCTTGGAATGATTGTCCAAGACTTTTTGGAGATCTAGAGAAATAGATTATTTCGATGTGGAAACATCTAGCGAACATAATTGTGAAATTACACATCTTTGTTAATTTTTAAGAAGCTTTGTCATACCGTTAGATTTGATTATATTTCCCGGTTTCCCTGCAATACCCTTTAATTCAAATTCGTTTCCTTCAGAAAATTTCATGAAAATTTCTTGAAAATTAAAAGCTATTGTACCCAAGGGTTGTAGCCATTGGACTCCTAGTACAACATCAGCACCTCCTATTGGAATGGAAAGCATTGGGCTAGTCAATACATATTCTCCCATCGATAGCTTGATATTATGCCACTTTCCAGAGTAATTAATTGTTCCTCCATTTGCAACCATCACTTGAGACTCTGGTGCTGGATATAAGAAGCAATTCAATTCTTTTGCTACCTTACAATGAATAAAATTGTGGGTACTCCCTGAATCAATCAACACTATTACCTTTTTCTATTAACTTTTTCTTATTGATTTGTCCTTCTATCTTGATGGTTTGAGGAGTGGTAATTCCCGCCAATGCATTACAAGATATGGTCGGATTTATTTGTTCTTCATCTAGGCTCTGTTCTTGGAGTATATCCTCTTCTTTTGACCTTTCTTGCTCCTTTTCTTTTTCCTCTTCACAATCTATGTAGAATAATTTCTTCTCAGCACACTTATGACCTTTAGTGTATTTGCTATCACAATTGTAACAAATCTCTTTTGCTCTTTTTTCCTCCAATTGTTGTGGTGTCAACCTTATAGGTTGTGGAAGACTAGCGGCAACACCACTTCCGTCCTTATAGATGTGAGTGGTATGATTCCTGGTTGCCATAATTTTGTTTTCCATTTTTCTTGCTAACCTGAATGCCTTCTCTAATGAATCAGGTTTCCAAAGGTGAACATCATGTTGGATATTATCCTTTAACGACCCTATGAACACATCAATCCTATGCTCCTCTGGAATATTTTTTACCCTTATGTTCAATTTTTGGAACTCCTCAATGTGCTCCATCATTGAACCCTTTTGTTTGAGACTTATCAATTGGCTAAAAAAGGTGTTGCCTTTTGTATCCTCATAGCGTGCTGCCATTTCTTCCATAAAAATTTCCCAAGTGACAATTTGTTTACAAGAGCAAAGCCATTGATACCATACAAACTGATTTGGTCACAAATATAAAGTTGTAATACGTACCTTTTGTGTGTTTTTCACATTATTAAGATCGAAAAATTGCTCCATTTGTAGTATCCATGTTGCCGGATCCTTGCCATCAAACTTCCTCATATCAATTTTTGGAAAATGGTGGGTCTTCGATCCAACATTATAGTCTATGAAATCATGATTGACATTTCTTTTGTTCTCATCATGAGTTTCCTTTACTACCGTTTCACCATTAGTGACCATTTCTTGTAGCATCTTATTCAAATTAATCTTCAATTCTTCCATCTTATCATCCATGCCATCCATCTTAGCGTCCATTCCATTCATCTTAGCTTCCATGCCATCCATATTAGCTTCTACGCCTTTCTTTAAACCATCCATCTTAGCTTCCACGCCATACATCTTAGCTTCTACATCTTTCTTTAAGCCATCCATCTTAGATTCTGTTACTTTTTGTGCGAGTGACATTTGTTGCACTTGGTCTCGTAAATTTGATATATCATGTTGCATTTCTTCCTCTTCTTCATGAGTCATGCTAGAGCTTTCAGGTTGCTTACTAGGTGTTTGCATTTTCTTTCCTCGGGGCATCAATTACCGATAATAATGCTTTAATATTCCCTTTGAATTCCTTCAAACTAATTTTTCAAACCAAGCTTATGAAAAATTAAAAAAAAAACTACACACCTTTTTTCACTTTGTAGGAGCTCGATATTGAATCTGATGTATCTCTGTAATTTCGGATCATCATGTTTTGAAATTGTGACCTGCAATAGCCCTCTGTGTCCTCTTTCCAATGCCACCAGCCTGATCGAATTTAGATTCTCCAAGGTAGAGTTATGCACAATCTCCCAAGATGACCTGATTATAGACCTTTCCAGAAGAGCGAACTTATATGAAGTGCCATGTGTCACTGTTTTGACCTTAGTATCTGAAAAATAGATACAGGAAACTATAGTTCGTCCTTTTTTTGTAACTTCTTATGAAATTTCAATATGATTCTCAAAACAAAAGTTATGACGATTTTCCCCAGATCAGTAGTTTGGAATGAAATTCGGGAGTCTGCAAAAAGGCAAACTTCCTCAGATCATATCTCCACAAATATAGTGCGAAAATCTCTGAAATTCGAACCCGAGGTGAATAACGCTTTCGACCCAAATGGGTTTTTGTTTTAGCATCTGAAATGTCGCAGAAAAAAAGTTATAGCGCAAATGCCACAATGACCTGTTTGGAGCAGTGAAACCCTAGAATTCAAGGCTCTGATACCAAATGTTATGAACCCAGCTCACAAATAGATAGAAAAGATAGTTGAACGCCTTAGAATTCAGCTTCTTGAGGAGCAATCTCCTATACATTACACAAATGAATAATTCTTGGATGATATAAATGACAAAATCTCCTTTCTATATAGGAGTCTAAGGGGTCACAATATAACCAAGCCGACCTAACAATGATAATATAAAGGCACAAAAATAACAATAGAGGGATTCTATGGGGCACAGTAGTACAATATGGGGAAAATAGAGGCACAACAATATTAATAAGGGATACCGCTACAATAGTAATGGGGCATCTCTAGTATTATAGGGACCTAACAAACGCTCTCATTGAACGGTTATGCATTAGACAACAGTACTACGAACTGCACTTCCACGTATCGTCGAGTATATTTTGGAAGTCCACCATAGGTTGCTATCCTCGGCACAGGTAACCAAATTGTCCGCCTTGTATACAGTGATACACTGAACACAACATTTAGGGATATTTCCTACATGCACATTAAGTCCTTGGTTCGCCAAGGTGTATATTGCAATTCGTGGTTGCTTGGTAAACCTTTGTGCCTGATATTTGTAGGTTTTAACCCCATACAAAAATTACCTGCATACGAATTCTAAAAACAAAAAATAAACAATGGTGAGAGCATAAAACATAAAATAGATATACACAGACATTTCCCCTGGATCCCAAAACCAGGACTACTAGATTGATTTGTCATTGTATTCCTTTCAATGTTACAATACATATATACACATGTAGAAGTATCCATAAACCCCAATCCATTAACCATGGATTAGAACATTACCATAGTTCCCTTGACCAAATCTACAAAATACCATGGGAAAAAAACCATCATACCCAAAACCATGTGCCAAAACCACGTACAAAACCATAGGTAGGTTCGTCCATCTAATATAGGGTCCAAAAAAAAATTCCTCGGGGCACTACCCCGGACCCCATATAAGGGGGGCTACCGCCCCCTTGTGACCCCCTCGCAAGTGGGGCTAGTCGTGGAAAGAATATAACACACACCCAACATTCTCCCACTAGTTGTTTTCTTTCCATGGGGGGGCATAGGAGAGCTTAGTCATTGGTCCAACATCCATTGTTTCTCTACACCAAAAGAACTTCTCTATGCTCACAGACTTTGTCAATGCATCTACAGTATTGTTCAAAGTGTCCATCTTTACTAGCAACACCTTTTTGTCCTCAACCATATCCCTTAAAAAGTGATATTGAACATCAATGTGCTTTGTCTTTGAATGACAAGTAAGGTTCTTTGCCAAGAAAATTGCATTTTGGCTACCACGGTCTATCCTTATAGCTCGTTGTACCAACCCCATACTTGAACACAATCTCTACAACCAAACTGCAGTGATCTGCTTTTCTTTTGGTGAAGCCAAGTCCCCGTATATATGTCTCAAATTTCTGATACCACATCCTTGGTGACTGTTTTAACCCATACAGATACTTTTCTAACATGTATACTAGTTCTTTCTCACCCTTCACCACAAAGCCTTCAGGTTGATTCATGTAGATCTCTTCTTCCAGATCCCTATGAAGAACTTTTGTCTTCACATCCATCTGTTCTACCTTAAAATCAAAAGCAACAACAACAGATAAAAGTAATCTAATAGAAGCTACCTTGGCAATAGGAGAAAAAATATCGCCAAAATCACATCTCGACACCTAGGAATAAAATTTTGCTACCAACCGAGCTTTGTATTTCTCCACCTTGCCTTCTGCATTCATCTTCTTCTTAAATGCACATTTGTTGCCAGAGTGTTTCCTTCAAGATGCAAAGATGCCATTTCATCAACCATGGCCTCTTTCCAGAGTTTGCCATCCTTTGAATCTACTGCTTCCCTGACAAGTCTGGGATCATCATCAGTAATAGATAAAGCAAAATTTGAATAGAAAGTAGTTTGACTATACCTTTCTGACTGCCTTCTTTCTTGAACTGATCTTCTCGCTGGAGTTTGTGGATCTTCATCTTTTGATTCCTCTTCTGTTGAAGAGTATGATTCCTCCTCCTTTAGCTCAAACTCTATCTTCTCAGGTTCCTTTGGTAGGACTTCATGTTTAATAACAACTTTCACCTCTCTAAATGCCACATTGCGATTGTACACAACCTTCCTTGTTTTTGGGTTCCAAAGTTTATAACCTTTTAAACCATCCTTATACCCAATAAAGGTGCACCTTTCAAATTTACTACCCATCTTGGTTCTTTTCTCCTTTGGAACATGTACATATGCATCACATCCAAATACCCTCAGATGTGAAAGAGAGGGTTTCTTACTAGTCCATACCTCTTGTGGAGTCTTATCCTCCAACGTTGATGAAGGTGATTTGTTGACCATGTAACATGCAGTCTCCACCGCCTCTGCCCAAAATTCTTGTCCTAACCCGGCACCACTAAGAATTCTTCTTGCCTTTTCCATCAATGTCCTATTCATTCTTTCTGCAACTTCATTTTACATGAGGTGTGTGTGGAGTAGTCTTATGTCACGCTATACCACACTTCTTATATAATTCTGCAAATTCCTTCTTGCAAAACTCTCCATCGTTATCTGTCCTCAATACCTTTATCTTCTTCTCTATCTCATTTTTCACCACAACCTTAAATTATTTAAGCCTGTCAAAGACTTCAGATTTCTTCCTAAGGAAATATATCCATGTACTCCTTGAGAGTTCATCTATAAATGATAAATAGTACATAGACTTACCCAATGATGGAACCGACATAGGTCCAAACACATCATTGTGCACAAGATCTAATATTCATTTCACCCTCTTAGCACCAAAGGGGAAACTCACCTGATTCTGCTTCCCATATACACAATTTTCACAGAAATCAAAATCCAGAGAGAAATTAGACATACCTCCTACCATACCATTACCATGAATTATTTGCAAAACCTTCTCTTCAATATGTCCAAGCCTTTGATGCCATAGCATGGTTTTTTCTCCAGAGTCCACTAGATTTTCTACTCCACTTTTAGGAACCACAAAATTGTTGCACCCATCAATAACAGTGCTACCCTTAAGCTTGTACACAGTTCTAATTCAAATTCCCCGCATCAAAACCAGTGCTCCCCAAACCATCTTGCAGGTATCTTTCTTGAACACTGTTTTTGCACCTGCATCATCTAGCTTGCTTACAAAAATCAAATTTCTGGCCAATGCAGGAATATGCAGAACACCCGGAAGTGTTCTAATCTTTCCACCTTGCAACTTCAACTTGAATTTTCCGCGATCGATGATTCTAGCCTTGCTTTCATCCCTTAAGAAGACATCACCACCATCATATTTATCATACTTGCATAACCACTCCCTGTGGGGAGTAAAGTGAAAAGATGCACCTGAGTCAATCAACCATGCCTCGTGATCTACATGTGTACTTGAAGAAGAATCCAAGTATACATACCCACCTTCATTTGAGGTGGTTTTCACCTCTGCAGAAGGAGCATCATCAGATCCATTTCCTTTCTCAGGAGATTTAGATCTACATTCCTTTTTGAAGTGCCCTTCCTTTCCACATTTCCGGCACACCTTTACAAGTTTTCCTAGATATTTAGATCTCCCACTCGAGGATTTGCTTTTGTTTCTTTTCTAGGACCATCCTCATACAGACAAGGCATCACCATTCTAGCATTTCGTATTTTTCCGTCTCATCTCCTCTGACAACAAGGATGAGACTATTTGATCAAACTGCAAGGCAATCACATTGCTATCTATTGCAACAACTAGACTATCCATGAATCTAGTAGAGAACACAACAAAATGATGCACTTATCTTCATCTAAAATCTTTATATCAACATATAACAACTGCCTTACCACAGTATTAAAGCCATTTAGATGCTCTGTCACCAAGTCTCCACCCTTCACCTTCAGGTTATACAACTTTTTCCGTAGGAACGATTTATTCACCATAGACTTAGATTGGTACAAAGTCCCAAACTTGTCCCATAAAGCCCTCGCTGAAGCTTCCCCTGATACATTTAACAATACTAAATCTGAGATACACAACTGTATTGTGCTCTTTTCCTTCCAATTCAACTTTACCTAGTCTTCAACTTACATTGTCGTTGGTTTACTACCCGGATCTACCGCAATCCATTGATCTTTATCCACCAGGAGATCCTCCATCTTGAGTTTCCACAACTCAAAACTATGACCATTAAATTTCTCGAGCTCTATCTTTCCATTGCTCGCCATATTCTGTCACCACAAGAATTGATCCCACAGATCTCCCACTAAACAGGGTCTCCATAGGCCCAAAGAAAACCCCTTAGTAGCAAAGGCATCCCCTTGAAGCCAAAACAACTTTGATACCAAATGTAGGTTTTAACCCCATACAGAAATTACCTGGATACGAAATCTAAAATTAAAAAATAAACAATGGCGAGAGCATAAAACATATATACACAGAGATTTTCACCTTGATCCCAAAACTGGGACTACCAGATTGATTTTTCATTATTATTCCTTTCAATGTTACAATACATATATATACATGCCGAAGCATCCATAAAGCCTAATCCATTAACCCTGGATTAGAACATAATCATAGTTCCCTTGATCGGATCTACAAAATACCATGGGCAAAAAACCATCATGCCCAAAACCATGTGCGAAAGCCATGCACAAAACCATAGGTAGGTCTGCCCACCTTAGGGTCCAAAAAGAATTCCCCTGGGCGCTGCTCCGACCTTGTAGAGGGTTGCCCCCCTCAAAACCCCTAATAGGGGAGGGTGTCACCCCCCCCCCCCCCCGGCGCATGGGGCTAGTTGTGGAAATAATATAAGACACAACCAACAATATTACCCTCTTATTTATTTATTTTATGTGTTAATTAAAATTTATTAATCTAATATGGAAAAACACACCCCTCCTCTTTGTCGTTCGTGTAGAATGCAAAATAAGCCTCCTTTTCCACCAGAGGCTACTCCTGGCCATCGTCAAAAGCATAAGAAGACACAAACTATCTAATCAGGAACTTTGGGAACTACTTCTAGTCCTTCTCCTAAATCTAATATACCATAATCATCCTTCCCTTTGAGTACTAAGCCTAAGATTACTTCATCGTTTGCTGGTGAATTTGACACAGTTGAAACTGAAGCACCTGAGACTTTCTTTCTTGAGGTCATTGAACCTGACTTTATTGCATTAGAGACCTTATTACCTGAGGTACCTCAACCATCTTCGCTTGTTACTTTAAGACTTCCCTCTTCTCTTTGTTTATCTTAGAGACAGCCGTAAACTATATATCTTAGACCCAACGGTGAACCCTTTCCACATGGTCTTGTGAGTATCGAATAGATCCCACAGGAAGAACCTCATCCCTCTACTCTTGTTCATTGGAGTGGACTCCATTTTTATCAGGCCCATCCTCTTCCTCCTCTTTAAGCTTCAGTAGAAACTCCTTTACTTGATCCTTCCCACTCACCTGTGAGTTTCTCGTCACAATCTTCTTTGGGACAGTTAACTATGACTAAATCCACTATGGTTTCCCATCCCGTGTCCACCCCTGTGGCTGAGAAATCTAGTGTTGCTTCTTCATCCATGTTTGCGACAACACTAGAGGAACATATGTATGGTGGTTCGTTCGTCCCACCTGGTTATCAGTCATTATCTGGTACCTTCTCTGGCGTGGAATCCAGTTCGGGACCTCTCCCTTGTTACCTATTCTTGTAATTCCATTTAGCACTTCGTTAATGAGAACTATACATCCTGCTCCTTCTCCTCCACCTAGACCTACATTTGAACAATAGTTGGCCCTTGTGTTAGTGGGCTTGGCTACCTTCAAAATCATAAATCTCCTAATGTTGGGTACCCTCCGCAAGGGGGAAAGTTATCCCCTCTCCCTTTAGTAAGGGGGGGGGAACCTGTTGTTGGTATACCAAAAATTCGTGCTCACCCTTATCTAAATCCTCGTTATCCTAGAACGGTTGCTAATGTTTGGCAACCTATTTTTTTCATACAACATGGTTCGATTATGGATCCATTTTTTAATTCTCAACCTGTATCGTCCACATCTCAAATTCCTACTTATCAATATGTACCTCTATAAGCTCAAATTCATGTAAACAGGTTGTAACTATGACTCAATCTATTCCATCAGCATCTATTACCCCCCAATTTTCAGTTACTTAACCTTTACAATGTACCTTACAGTTTTGAGTGCTTGGATAAGGTGTTCCTCAAATTCTGGTAGGACAGATTGTTCATAATATGGCACAACCTCCACCGAATCCACCTTATGTTGGGATGATGCAAAATCTCACAGGGAAACAATATCAACCTTATTAGGGTATTCCTAAAGTTCCCTATCACAGCCAGCAAGTCCAAACCCAACCTCTCCAGCTTTTGCAATTTTATCCTGGAGCTGGACAACAAGGTTATGCGTATGCCAGTTATCATAATTCTCCTTATTTTGGTGCCCAGGTTCCTCTTTATTAGAACCCTCCCTATCATGGAGCAAAAATAACTATTTCTCAGCCTTTTCCATCATACCTAGGTTATCCTCCACCAGATTTTAACAACCATTTATTGTTTGTGGAAACTCTCGAATTACCCGATTTGACTCAACTCACCAATAATCCTATTGCTCATTCGCCTTGGTGGTCAATTATTCCTATGAAATTGCCTTCTAATATCCCAAAATTCAAAGGGAATAGTAAAGAATACCCATCAATGCATGTCATGACTTATCATCTGCGGTGTTCATCAAACTCTCGTAATGATGATTTGATTTGATTACGTATTTTCAAGCGTACCCTTACCGATACGACAACTAAATGGTATATTGAATTACCAAGAGATTCGTTTAACAATTTGAATGCCTTGGCTACCACCTTCCTCATACATTTCCTTTTGCCCATCAGATACAAACCTAGAACATAAATTTTGACCAGCTTCAAACAATCTGATTCCACTCACATATCCGATCATATTCATGAGTGGAGACATCGTCATCTATTGGTGGAGACATATTTTCTAGATCAATTGTTAGCGGAATAGTTTACTAAATCTCTGTTGGCCCCTATAATAGAAGACCTAGCTAAGGGTGGATTTGTAACCGAAGAGAAAGTAATTGTTTGTGCCCAATACTTGGATCTCATTTATACGCAATCCAACATGCTTTACGATAATATACTAAATGCTCTGCGACCTTCGATTACTGTTCCTCAAGCTTTGGGTAAAGAATCTCATGTTGCTGATGGCATAGTTGGTTTTCCCAGTTCGCAGTCAGCGAGTAAACCATCTGGTGTTGCTCTTACCGCAACTGCCCAAATCCATCCATCTAATCCTCCTGCGACTTCTACTTATGAGATCAATGTTGTTCATTTTGATAAGGGCAAATCTCAACAACAACCAAAAAGTAAGAAGAAAGGAAAAGGTAAGAAGAAGAAATATTCTACTCCATAGGATAAACAAAACCATCAACCTTCTGATGAGAAACAAAAACCTCATTACCCATGCTTGATTTGTAATGAGGAACACTTCACTCGTGAATGTTCTCATTGAGTGGAAATGAACCAATTTTTGAAGTCTTATAATTCACCCATCATGTTGACAGATTCATTTTTGAATCATGAGACTCATTTGGTTGCTCGGGATGCTACTTCCTCTAACTCGGTTTTGATGCTTTCTTCCGCTAAATCAAAAATTGATGTTATGGTGGCTACCCGTGATAAAGACTATGGTAATGTGAATCCCTTGAATGGTTAGACTACTGATTAACCTACCAGTTTGGTTGCATCTCCATCAGATCCTGCTACTCTTACGATTCCTACGAAATTGACTAATAAGACTCCAAAGGACGTTATCCATAAGTGTGCTTTCAACCCTTGTGCGAGAGCTGCTCAGAATTACAACATAGTTGAGGACTTGGCTTAGTCTCCATCAGCTATGTCTACTCTCGAGGTGTTGTACAATTGTCTTGCCCAAAAAAAGGCTTTTCTTTCCACGATTGGGTGCATTGGTCCTTTGGATTCCAACCTACTTGTTTTCAATCATGAGGACTATACACCTAGACTTCCAGCTCAATTAGCATTTATGATCCAGGTTTTCGTTCACTGTAAGTATATTCATCGTTCTATTATGGATAAGGGAGCCTCAACATGCATCATGTCTTTGTCTTGCAGGAAGGAAATTGGTTCTCCTCAATTGAATCTATTGCCCACCACCTTGAAATATTTTGATGAAAGAATATATAAACCTTGTGGGATTTTGAATTCCTTACAAGCAGAATTAGGAGGTAAATTTGTATCCATAAAAGTCAAATTTATTGACAGACCACTCAATTATAATATTCTATTGGGTCGCACCTAGGTTTATGCCATGGTTACTGTCGTCTCAACTTATTTTCAGATGACTGCATTTCCTCATAAAGGCGACATAGTAGCCATCGATCAACTTACATTTTTCGCCTCCATTTCTCATGTTACTGGAAGTGTCCATATCGTAGGGGAAACTCTATACCCATACCAACATGTCGGGTTCAAATTTCTTAAGATTCCTCTCTCATGGGAACCTTTTAGCTTCCTCCTCCTTCACTTCCTGACAACTCCTCTTTAGTTTTGTATATCAATATGATGTCCTCTTCTACTATTCCAACTGATCCTTGGATAGTACTAGACGAAACTAACATCAATAGTTTCGGCGATTGTATGCCTCTTAGCCATATCGAGCTTGATTATAAAGCCACTCATTTATCCGGTGCGACCCATTCTGATTTAGTCTTTTCGATTAATTGGGTCGATCGCTCATTGGATTACGGCACATCTTTTGATCCTTTCTCTCGCAAATTCCCTATCGATGAGAGCATCATGGAAATCATGATGCCAGACAATGTGCTTTGGGACGATCATCACCTTCATTCCTCCTAGTCAAATCCCATCAAGGATGATCCTTATGACCTTCATCAACCAAATATTATTGAGCTCTCTACGAATTCTGTGTTTGTGGTTTCGAAACACATAATTTGTATTGATCCTTTGAAAGTTAAGGCGATCATAGATTTGCCTACACCTTCTTCCCTCCTTTAGCTCCAACGACTCCAAGGGAAGGCTAACTTTCTGTGGAGGTTTGTCCCTAACTACGTTGAGTTGACTGAAGGATTCACTCATTTGTTAAAGAAATGGGTTCTCTTCCATTGGGATGATGTCGTTCAAACAAAGTTTGATGCCTTGAAATATGTATTGATTCAGGCACCTCTATTATATCCCCTAGATTATCAACGCGATTATTTGTTGTACCTCGTCGTTGTAGTTACTACCATTGCAATGGTATTGGTCTAAAAGAGCGATCTAGTGATTGAACATCCCATTTATTACTTGAGTCAGAATCTTAATGATATCGAAATCAAGTACACTCACGTTGAGAAGTTAGCTTTGGCAGTTGTTCAAGCTATCCAAAGATTCCACAATTATATATTGCTCTAGAAAACTATGGTAATTTTGGATTGCAACCCTATGACATAAATTTTTTCACGTCAATTACTGGGGGGCAAGTACTCCAAATGGATGGTTATCCTACAATATTTTGACTTGAAATTCATCAAATCCAACTCAAAGAAATCCTTAGTTTTCACTGAGCTGATTTGTGACCTTCCCACTGGTGGTTCAGAATCCATGTCTAAAAATTCAATCCCAGATGAGTCGTCGTTTCTAATTTTGTCATCTGATCCTTAGTATGGAGAAATTCTTGTGTATCTCCAGACCCAGACTTTCTAATCTAATACCTCTCACTCCGAGCAACAACATATTTGATATCAAGCCAAATATTATATAATCATTGGTGACACCCTCTATTGTTGTGGTTTCGATACAGTTTTCCGAAGGTTCCTCACCCATGAGGAGGCCGAGAAATTCCTTAATGAATGATACTTGGGGGCATGTGGCTATCATTTATCTGGTTATGCTACTGTACAAAAGATCTTACATGCTGGTTACGTTTGGCCTACCATTTTTCGTGATTGTATACTCGTTGTCCAAAAGTGTCATTCCTACTAGATTTTTTATCGTAAGACTTGTGCTCTGCCCGCACCTATGCATCATGTTATCGTTGTAGGTCCTTTTGTGAAATGGGGTATCAATTTAGTGACATGTAACCCTCACTCAGTTGGGGGGCATGGCTATATCATTGTAGCGGTTGATTACTTTACCAAATGGGCCAAGGTGATGCCTTCATTTAACAATATCGGTGAAACAACTGCATATTTATTTTTCAACCACATCATCACATGATTTGGTGCTGCACAAGCCATAGTTACAAATCACATAAAGCATTTCTTGAATCATATGATGACCAAAATAACTACCAAGCTGGGACTTTCCCATGAAAGTACCACTCCCTTCTATCCATAAGTGAATGGACAAGTTGAGGCTATCAATAAGGTTCTTAAAACTATGCTTCAACGCATGATAGGGGTCCATAAATAAGACTGGAATTTGCTTCTTTTTTCTGCCTTGTGGGCATACCAAACCTCCATTAGGACTATTATCGAATTTACATTGTTTCAGTTGGTTTATGGCCTGGAAGTTATCCTTCCGATACAATGTGAGATTTCGTCATTGAAATTGATGATAGAGCTTCTTCCTGCCACTTTTACAGAAGAGGAACGCCTTTTACATCTCACGCGCTTAGATGAGACACGACGTGATGCCACTTTAGGTAACGAAGCTCATTAGTGTGTCAAGCCTCGTGTCTTCTCAGAAGGAGACCTTCTTCTGCTTTACGATCAAGAGTCTAATAATCAGGTTTAGGAAAGTTCGAGCCAATGTGGCTAGGTCCATATATTGTTATCATGTTCTAGCAAAAGGGGCCTATGAGCTAGTAGATTTTGATGGAGTTCCACTGACACAGCCTAGAAATGGGTTGTATCTTGAAAATTACTACGCTTGATTTTCTGTAGTACATTGTGTACATGTTGTATATAGGTATGTGAGTGTGTTTGCAGTTTGTCCATTTAGAATTTCCTTCAGTTTCTGTTAATCTCGTTTACATTTGGTTTGCAAATGTTGGCATCCTTGTAACCATTTGTTGGTTATGTTGATGGTGCTAAGCGTAGTACTCATAACCTATCTTTCGCAGTGTGGGCCATATTCACTCCATATGGTGAGTTAGTGAGTCTACAAGGTATATGTCTGGTCGCTCTACCAATAACATCATTAAGTATAATGCGGTGATCAAACTACTATCTGATGTTATTTCACATGGTATTTGATGTATAGTCATCATATTGGACTCATAGATTGTGGTACTATAGTTGACTAATGTCTACTTAGTTAGAAGTCCAACTATGCTTCGCATGTTCTTAAAGGTTCACCTTCTAAAAAGACACTTTGATTATATCCAATATCAACACATTTCTAGAAATCTAAATACATTGCCAGATTCATTGGATAATCATGTTTTATATATACATTCATGACACATGTAAATAATTTCAAAACACATCACATCAATTGAAAACGATAATAGAAACGTAGGAAACACTAAAGATATAATTTTTGGTTTTACAAAATTTATGTCGAGACACATATGGCCACACGACCTATCATATCCAAAAATATACATGCAAATATGGCAGTATGCCTCCTAGTAGACTAATCATAGTACTCATGATAACATGCCACTGCACGAGCTAGCTTGCACAGTAGTTGACCGATATGCCCTAGTACTCCAATAGTATGTCATTGTAATCGCATAAGAAGTTGGTCGACCATGGTCTCAACTATGCCATGTATCAACCCCTCCATATAACACTGTACCTATACGAGTGCCTCTGCTATGTTGAGATCTTGTAGTACTTCCCATCCTACTATAACAACCTGTACTAGTGTTGGTGTCGACTATGGGTCTCCCACTCGTTGGAGATATGACATACCTATAGGTTGAATGAATCCAATATTTGCATGTACAAATCAATGGTTTAGTCTTGAAAACATTAATAAAAACACACAATTTTTTTGTTGTTGTAAAACTCAAAATAAAAAATGGTCAAAATATCTTACCTACAACACCCCATTGCTCTTCCACTGGAAGCGTGAGCTCTAGGTTTCTGTGGAAATCCATCCCTACGTATGGATAATCATCTACCATAATAAACTGCATGCACAACCATCTGAAGAAAACTAGTGTAAAGCTCATGGATGATGGACTTACATGCTGGGCCATGAGATCTATCCACCTCCTCATCCGTGGGACTCTAACATCAATTTTCTCGAGTGAGATATGTTGAGGTCGTAGCAATGGAATCCTCTCTAGAGCAAAGGAGACCAAGATTGCTCCATAGCCAAAGTTCTTTAGTCTCCCATCTTTTTCTTTAGTTAGTTGTTCTTTCATGTTGACCAACACTCCCTCTCTTGAGTTGAAGATGATTGGCTCTATACATTCTAGATCATACTACATGTATGGCCTATTGGCCACATATAATGTAGAGCTACCTGCCAATCTAACCATAATGAACAAGATCGTTCCCAAAGGCAATTGGGTCATGTCTTTATCTTGATTTTCCCATCCTTGGTTGGTTGGGCTCGAGGTCTGTAATGAGTGGCAACATAATCCTTGATTGTTTCTCCTCCCCTTCTCGTGCCTGTGAAAGAGATGGGGGCATCTCATCTAGATAAACATGTCAAGAAGTATATGTCCTCCATCTTTATCTTGAGAAGATGTGCTCCTAGCCTAAATGTCTACGCCTGAACATCCATGTATGAATAAGATATTCGATTAATTCCATTTGTTTCCTCATTCCAGGAAGCCAGAATTTTTTTAGCAATCCATAATTTCTTAGTTCCTGAATGGTAGCAGGATCATTTGGTGCATTCATATATTGTGCTTCATGTTCTCGTTCCCACCATATCAGAGACATTTTGTAGCAATGAAGTCTTGGAACATCACAAACAGACTCATTAAAATAATTTTCATGCAAAAAAACTTAACAAGTTTTGAGAGAATTTAGTGGTACAAATTTGGGTTTTGCACCAAATGCACCCCCTTAAGGGAGGACAGTCGTTGCAATGCCCCCTCCAGTATTAAGTCTCCTATATCAATGCACCTTTCGACCTTCTGGGGGTGCGTTGATCCAAGGACACAATACTTGTGGCCTAGGGCCTCCAAAAACCTAAAAAATGTGCATGAAACTGCAAAATGCGACCATGAAAAGAAAGAAAAAGGCATTAGCTCCTACTTGGAAGTGACGACAATCAGTTGCAGAAGATCAAGGATAAAACGCACTCAAATCTCCAATGTTAAATGGTAAAAATGAATTTTCATTTTAGATATTTATGGTCATTTATTCATTATTTTATTCATATTCAATGTTTTGACCTAGTTACAATTCAATTTTATTATGAAACATGTATTTTTAATTCGTTTCATGTTGTTTTGAGCAGGTCAATAACTGTTAACAGATTTTGTCGTGTTTCGACTAAAATAAGATCATTTTGACCGAGAGTAAACTTTGTTACTTTTTTGGGCCCTATAAAATTACAAAAAAGGAATAGCCATGGAGTCCTCTTTCAACTCTTCTTAGACTCCCAAAATATGGAAATATTATCTAGCACTTGTATTTTCAAACTCGTTAAAGTAAATGAAAAGACGTATACTCAATATAAGTTTAACCCTTTTCCGAACAGTGATAAACTACTTACGAAAAAGGAATACCTTAGTTGAACATGGCTAAGAGGTTCTCTTAAGTATTGTTTTATGCCTTTTCGGACTCAAGAGACTATCTACGAAAAGGAACATTTAGAGTTTTCTTTTTCGCCTCTTTTTCAAACTCTCTAAACATGAAAAAGATGTCGATTTATACCTTCGTTGGAATTGTTAAAGCATCAAACAACCATGGACTCATCAATCATGACAAGACCGAACTAGTCCTTCTGTGGGTTCGTTAAATATACTCAAAGGGATTCAACCAGAGGATGAACTTACAGATCAAGCATATGTTATCCTCCTCAAGCTTCTAAAAAATAAAGAGGTACTAACCAGTAATGGTTGAACAAATTGGGAAAACAACATACCCCACTTGTTAATGGCAACGAGTCGCTCTTGAACACGACACTCTTCCACTTTATCTTCGTGGTTGTTGGGTTGGGAAATCTGCTTGTCTTTTGGTTTATCATACCTTTTCAAAGCCTTCATTTTGGTTTTGGGTCAATGCTACCAACTCCATTTCAGTGTTGCCATTATTTTCAAGATAATTCATTCAATTAATATATGGTAAAATACTCTTAAGCCTTCATTCCATGTATGCCTTTTCTAATCCAATTCCATGTCAGCATCATTCTGTCTCAAAGCATCATACTCATTTCATGTCGTTGATGGGGGATACATCAAGGCCTTCTTATGACGGGTCATGCTTCTTGTCGAGATTAGTTCATTATCTAGGAAGTAGACTTAGGAACATCCCTTGGTACCTTGGTGGTTGCATACATCAATGGAAAGTTTCCTCACTCTCAGCGACATATTTACATCATTGGCCTTCGACCGAAAGATTATGTGTGGTGTTCGACGCAACTCATTTATTCACACCATATGGATTGTACTAGAGTACCTTGAGATCCATTAACATCATCAGAGGTTTCTCTTGCATCTGTTAACGACTTACATCATTGGCCAGTAATCAAATGGTGTCTACCATGTTCGACTCCAACTCATTGATTCACATGGTTAGACTCGTACATTGGTTGTGTGAACGAGATAGAAGACCCCAGATCTAGTTTCATCCATTTGGGCTGCGATTTCAGGAGTAATACAAGATCACAGAGTATGATGGCTATGATCATACAAACAATCATCTAGTCATGGGTCGACCATCAACCATTCGTGGATATGTCTTTTGGTCATTGTACATGTAATGTTAGCTTATGTGTTAAGCATGGGTATGCCTCCCTCAAGAGAGATATCATGATGTAAATGTATTGTAATAGATGATGTTATCACCAGTTTTTCTTGATCCTAAATTTTCACAAGGTAAAGCACTTTAGTCATCAGTTGCCATTTATGACTTTGCGCTTCAGGGGGCAATCTGTTATAGGACATTTTGTCGCATCTGGTCAATAGGCCTTCAAACAAGGTCAATTCACTTCCTTCAACATATTATCATCATCCCTACACAAAGCCCTAAGCATGAATTTGCTGAATCCCCAATTTTATGCTCTTAACTGTTGAATTCCCAAGCTTTTAAGGCCCAATGCATCCTGACCCTTTAGGGGCCAGTGTTGACTACCAAGTTGACCCTCTCTGCACTTGCGCCGATCACCAGCAGGATGCTCTGTCTTGGGGGTGCGCTGATTCTATAAATTCAAGAAAAAATAAAATAATCACGAAGCTTCTTGAGGTTGTTTCAACCAATTACCTTAGATAAAAATTTGAATCCTATCTGATTCCACCTTGGAGAAATCACCATCTTATTCCTTGAGCTCATCCTCCCATCACTTTTGGATCTCAAGCCTAGATTGGTAAATGGATAAATATTCATTAACTACCTCTCACATATATATATTTACAACCATCCATAGGCAAGGGGTTGGATTTTGGATATTGATTCTATCCACATGTTGTTGCTTTAGAGTCATTATTCCATGCATTAGGGTGACATAGAGGCATACTTTGTGGCAAGGAAATGACAAGTCAACTTGGGGAGCTCTTCTACAAGATCAACTCCTATTTTTGGTTGTAACTGTCTCCATTCCTATTAATACAAAGAGTAGATTGTTTTCCTATATATGATGTTATTATTTCATGTATTTCAATACCATGTTGATCTATTGAATGAAGTGATTGAATTATGCTACATATATGTCGTAGATATTTGGCTTGTCTTGTTTGATTGTGCAGGTTCTAATTATAGCGATCAAAGCTAGGATTGGAGAGTATAAACCGAGGAAGGAGCGAAGCTTGCGACGGATTCCAGGTAGGCCTCATCCCTTCATTCAATTACTTTAAGGAAAACATTTTACTCTTTGATTTATGTTGTTCTAGGTCAGTCCACCAAGACTAGGGAAGACACTTTTGTTTGTAGTCGTAGATTCTGTATAACATGTACATTTTACCTTTAATCTTCTAATTAACCTAAGTTCACACTTGGGATCCAACAAGCCCCTGACACAAATCCTACCTTGTCTTGAACCAAGTGTAGTTAGACATCCATGCTCATTTGTGTTGCCACTGCACAATCCTAATCCAGCTTTAGATGCTAAACTATAGGCTACACATTATTCTATTCTCTATTATGTGCTCCCTCTTTGCACACTTCTTCCTCTATCTATGGGCATCCCAACCTCCTACTTGTAATACCCCATATTTCTCTTCTTCTTTTGTGTTTTCCCATTCTGATATTGGTTACTGCAACCTGCATTTAATTCTTCACTGCTCTCCCTTCTTCCACTAACCATTTTCGTCGGAAATGATTGGTCTCTTTGTCCCTTATAAATTGTTGGTGGTTTTGGAATTCTCTTTTTCTACTGAGCGGGAGTCTCTCACATTTTGTTGTTTTCAGACAATTGAAATACAATGTGCCAACTAGTTTACGCATAACCATTTAGTAGCAGCTAGCGGAGGTCTTAATGAATACCGCCTATATACTCTGTCCTAAGCTTGATTTCTGCGTTGCATAGGTTCTTGGTAAGCTGAAAAATAAAACAATTAAAATAATGAAAATAACATGACTTAAAATAGGCTTGCAAGATAAATTAAATTTATAGGTCCTTTGCATTTTTGACTATGGCTCCCCTAGCACAATCTGCTGCAAAATTCCTGATCACTCCTTTAGCTCGACAGTTGCACCATTCTTCCATGATGTAGTTGGTTATGCACCATCAACAACATTTGTAATAGCCTTGAAAAAAATAGCAAGAACACCCTCCATCACAAGTCACACCCTTATCCCTGCCTCCCCATTATGACATCCATTTTTGGAGTACCGAATAGAAATATTACAAGTAGTCGTTAGGGACTTGCTTGGACCATCTCTTTAAAATGTGACCAGATTGCAAACTAGAGGCATCTTTTAAGTTCGAGAACACAAAGTACTAGGATGTTTGTGAAGGTACTTTGGGCCACAAATTTCTTTGGATCTTGCGCATTAATTTCTTTGGGATTGTGGTGGAGCGCTCTCTATTATCAATTGTTCCTGATTGGTTTGCTATCGTGACAAACATTGGCAACATGTTATGTGCGGAGATGACCACCATACCTGTGGCATCAACAAAGCAACAAACTAGGGCCACATTACACTTGGAGTATCAAATAGAAATATCACAAGCAGTCGTTAGGGGCTTGCTTGGACCATCTCTTTAAAACATGACCAGATTACAAACTGGAGGCATCTTCTAAGTTCGAGAACACAAATTACTAGGACTTTTGTGAAGGTACTTTGGGCCACAAATTTATTTGGATCTAGCGCATTAATTTCTTTGGGATTGTGGTGGAGCCCTCTCTATTACCAATTGTTCCTGCTTAGTCTACTATCGTGACAAACATTGGCAACATGTTATGTGCGGAGATGACCACCATACCTGTGGCATCTACAGAGCAACAAACTAGGGCCACATTACACCATCGTCAATACCCAACACCACATCGCAACAAAAAATTAGGGAAACATCCCTCAGGTCCACTCTATAAGTCAAACACCAATACAGAGTTGAGCTCACATATCGAGTTGTTCCTTACATAACCATTAATGGCTTTGCACAATTTCCTCTTCCATGCGCAACTCATACACATCCTCTGCCCTTCAACGCACCTCACTCTTGTTGCGCTCTTTGTCAGTGTGCAACCTTAGGAAATGAGTGTCCACTTATGTGCGCAGTAACATCTTGGCTTGGCACAACTCTTAAACACGTTGTGGAATTCTCTTTCAACTCTCCCTTAATTTGACAACTGCCAACTCCTCTGTCGCCTCTCTGTTGAACTCTTCCATCATGTCACATCCCTCTCCACTATGAGGAATTTTAGGTGAAACTGCCATATTAAATACATATGATGAGAAATACAAGCCCAAGTCGATACCCATTGCCATTAGTATTACATTTGTTTAATATCGAACAAATGAATGGGAGATTACTATGTCCATCCCCATGGGCATTCCTACCAAGAGTGGATTCCAAGAAACGTTTTTTTCTTAGACCCACAATTGTGCAACTTCCTATACTAATAGAAAATGTGCTAGAGTGGGTTCGACGACTCATTAAGAATTTTGAGAGTAGCAAAGATACTAAGTGGGATTGGAATAGTTTTGCAGCTAAGACCGGTTGAATCAAGATTAAATAATCTTCATGCCAATAATATAAATGGTATGAAGCCAAAACATTGGTATCACTAAAACACAAAACCTTAAGGGCATAAATATTGAAAAACACATGGCTACACATAAAAACATCATAACCTCTTTGGAAACCACAACATCTCTCCCCGCAATGAAAATAATAAAAGAGTCGAAACCTTTGGAAACACAAAAGTAACCACTAGACCACTCGGGATCCACTAGACTAACTGGAATCCAGAACATTTCTAGCCAAGAAAAAACTGATTTTGCGCTCTTTCTGAAGCTATAGGTTGGGCAGGCCCATAGCCTCCATCTGACCACAAGGTCAACCACCTGGGCTTCTCTCCATTGATGTAACCACCCGACTAAAGAGGGGAACCATGCTCTTTTTGGTTGGTACAATTTGTTAGGGCCCTCTGGCTTGAAAGGCCACCAAAAAGAAAACAAAAATAAAATTGAAAGACAACTGCAGGAAATAATAAACTAATTAACTCTGTCATTGCTACAAATAAAAGAGAACTGCGGCAAACACCAAACTACACAACAAAGTGTTGAAAAGTGTGCAACAAGAAATGCTTGTTGAGATTGCAACAAGATGATGGAGCTTAGTGGAAAGGAGTCGCCTTCACTAAGTGGGCCCGCA
>APFE030975070.1:0-13967 GCA_000404065.3 Pinus taeda | reverse complement strand
CGCACTTCACAACCGAACCTTGTCTTCGTGGATGGCGGACGAGTAACTCCATCAAGTCACCAAGACACCCCCTTCATACAACTGGCTTCACTTCGTTCAACCGTTCATAACTTTTGCGTTTACGACTCGTGGGCACTCACCCGAGCTACCCAAGAACCCGTGCACAACCGCAAGACTGGGCACCCACATCTTCACCCGTGGACGCCTTGCACAACCGGGTGCCCACACCTTCACCTGTGCATGCCTTACACAACTGGGTGCCCATGCCTTCACCCATGCTAGCCCTCATTCAACCAACGGCCGCTCCTCGCCCTACACTATTCACCTGATACCTCTGTACGTTATCCCATGCAGGCTTGCCCAAGACTTGGGTGCATCTGGCTACACACCAACCTGCACCTTGTATCTATGAACTGTGCCTTACTTCTTGATCGAAGGTTGAACTTGCGATGATCCAAATGAACCTCCACCCATATAATATATACATCTGCATGTAGTCGTGCCACTCCCTTGGCCGACCCTTGCAAATCATCAACCAATGCCTTTCCATCATATTTCCATGTGGTCGGCCCATCAACCAACTCTTCAACGCGATCCATCAATCGTCGGCTTAACATAGGTGAATGCCCATGTTGTCCACTGTATAAACACATAGCCACTTCAACACTTTCGCATTATTTTTCAAGTCACTCATGTGCTCTCCTTCACACTTCGCACCAGTGGACGAGCTATGAACCGCAGGTGCTTACACTTCCCCTTCCATTCTTTCTTTCCTGATGTGGAGTGACACTTTCTCTCTAACCTAAAACTAGTGATCGACTTGGTGCTTATCATGTTGGGCTTTGTATTGAGCTTGACCCTTCTCTAACTACTCCTGCATTGCCTGGTGAATCAACTAAATCTACTAAATGAACTTCCACACTTTTTCCCTTTCATATTTCCGATTGGAATCTTCATCTCTCCCAAAGACCATATCTAAGGTATCCTTTGGTAAATGACTAAAGCATGTCTCAAACGGTGAAATCTGCGTGGATGAATGCATTACTTGGTTGTATGGATGTTGTACATAAGGAAGTTGTGTGTCCCACAAGTTCGGATTCTTGCCACAATAGCCTTGAAGTAAGCATATCTCTATGTGGTTGACAACCTCCACTTGTCTGTTGGTCTGCAGATGAAATGATGTTCTCCTCTTCAACTTTATGTCCACCATTCTCCACAAACTCATCCAGAACTCTCCAAGAAAATGAGAGTCTTGATTAGACACAATGGATGTTGGCAGCCCAACGTGGACCAATATAAATCGAAAGAGGAGATGAGCAATCTACTCTATAGTGACCTTATTTTGACAAGGCATTAATACACACATTTTTCTAAATTGATCCACACTGACATACAAATAGTCATGACCTCTACTAGACAAAGGAAAAATGCCTACAAAATCCACTGACACACTTTCCCATGGATGACTCGGAATAGGGAGTGATGTGTAGAGCCCCAATTTTTTATTAGTGGTCTTGCTAATTGAACACAACACAAATCCCTTTACATATCAAGTCACAACATTTTTCATGTGAGGCAAATAACAAAACCTCTGAAAATGACACAAAGTTTTCCCTACACCAAAATTACCTGACACAAGAGAGATATGTGCCTCTCTGATTACATGTATTCATTCATTTGTGGGGATACAAAGTTTGCTAAAGTGATAAAACAACTTTCCCTACAAATGGTAATTATCCAACTGTGAGCCATGAGTCAAATTTGCATAAATATTCTTAAAATCATCATCATCAACATATTGTTCAACATAACTTTCAAAATATAAAGAGGCATTTTACAAAACTATAGATGCAAAAATAGGAGGGTGAGAAAGCATATCAGACACTTTATTGTTGGTGCCCTTCTTTTATTTTATTATCAAGTGAAACTGTTGATGGAATCACATCCATCTGAAAGTACGTTCCTGTTGAAGCTTGGTCTATGACTAAAGGTATTGCAAGGGTTGGTGATTTGTGTGAATGATGGTTCCATTTCGAATGAAATAGTGTTTCCACTTCTTCACGCTTTGGAACAAGGCAAACAAACCCTTATCGTATGTGGGATAGTTCATGACAACTTGAAAGAATGTCTCTGAATGGTAAGATATAGGTTACTCTATTGCATCAAAAATACTACCATGGCATGTCCACTGCCATCTGTCTTGATCTTGAAAGGTTGTTGAAGGTTTGGTGCATTGTTGATCTTCTCTTTCAGTGCATCAAAGGTTCTCTATTGCTTACCTCCCCACTGAAAGGTTTTCTTCACACTCATCGATGCATGTAAGGGGGATGCAATGATGTAGAAGTTGGAAATGAACCTTCTCTAGTATTTTATTTCACCCAAAAATCTATAAACCTCTGTAATGTTGGTGGGTTTAGGCCACTTTACAATCACATAAATTTTAGAAGGATCTATTTTCAATTGTCCACCTCCAACAATGTGACCTAAGTAAACCAAATAGTTCTTCCCAAACTTCCATTTAGAAATTTTTACATAAATTTTTTCTTTTCGCAAAACGTCAAGCACCTTCTTAACATGAAACACATATTCATCCCATGTCCTACTGTAAACAAGAATGTCATCAAGGTACACAAGTACAAAATCATCAAGAAGAATCCTACAAATATCATTCATCACCCTCATGAATGTGTTCAGAGCATTGCATAGTCAAAATGGCAACCCCAACCATTCAAACAACCCCTGTTTCATCTTCAATGAAATCTTCCATACATCTTGTTTTGCAATCCTGACCTGATGATAACCATTGTGCAATTGTAGTTTTGTGAAATAGATAGCATTTTTCCATTGATCTAACAAATAATCAATGTGAGGGAAAGGGTATTGATTCTTCACCATTATTTTGTTGAGTGCTCAATGATCCACACACATCCTCCATGTGCCATCCTTTCTTGGCACCAACACGATCAGTGAGACACATGTAGAAGAAGTTGGTCTTATGACCCCTTGGTTCAACAATTCATGTACCTACTTCATTATCTCCTCCACCTCAATAGTTGAAAACCTATACATACAAATGTTTGGTAAAATATCATTCCGCTGCAAGTGAATATCTTGTTGGATCTCATGCTTTGGAGGCAACCCACTTGGTTCTTGAAAGAGCCCATCTTGGTTCTTGGATCACAACCTTGGAAAACTTCAAATGCCTCAACATATTTTTCTCTCACAAACATGAGCATACACCCTTTCCATGCCTTAAATATTTCCATGACATTAAATCTTTTGGTCGATGAACCAAAGGATAAAACTAATATTTTAATGTAGACACAAAATTGGACCAAGAAGAAAGGAGATTTCCCATGTTTTTGCTTGCTTTCTGCAACTTTCTCTCCCACCAGACGAGAGCAGTGCCACTAAGTTGAGGAGATGATAATTGGATCTTTGCCCCATCTTCCTCAATTTGTTGAATGTGACAATAAACGTCAACCTATCTAATCTAATTGTTAAGTTTCTCTACATTACATTATCCATTATATGTGGGAAAATCAAACTTTACATCTAGCTTAAAATGTGGCTTGTTATATGTATTCCTATGATTCTTCTTAGAGTGATGAGAAGAAGATGAAGAATAAATGTCACTACAAGATGGAGAGGGAGGAGGTTCTTCTCCACTGCCTCCATGATTTACCGATGCATGATCATCTGGCTCTTTCTTCTCAGGCTTGATTGTCTTCTCATACACTGCAAATATCTTGTCAACCTTCTCTATGATGGTGAATAAAGCCTTGCAATAATTTCGCTCTTCCTCGGTTCAAGCTTCCTCATCTACCATGTTCTGTCTTCATGGTGAATTCCCCGCTTCAGGATCATAGGAATTATATTTTCCTTCACCTCTTTGGAGCTTGTTCTTGGTTAAAATTCACTCATGCAACTCACATCAAGAAGACCTACTCTGATGTCAAACTTGATTGAGATATTTTAACTTTAAGGATGCATTCAAAATTAGATATAAAAGAGAATATTAACCAAGTAACTTAAACCACATGAAAAGAAAATGAAAACATAAGAAAACGTGAGATGAAAGACACAATGATATTATTATAGAGTTCACCCAATGTGGGTTGCATCTCCAGGCCCTGCTCAAAAGTGGGGAGGGACCTTATTTTATTAAGTGGCATCAAAGAAATTAGTTACAAGAAACTTTATGAAAATGACCCTTATACCTCCAATCTAGATTATGTCCTAAAAATGGAGAGATCAGCTAGAGAAATAGACTACACGGATGGATTCCTAGTGCCAAAACGTGCAAAATTGACTATGAACTTATCCAATTCTAACAATGTCACCTCTGGTCCTCTAAGGGAATCTTTTCAGCATATGATTTATACCCTCGCTCAAGGTTCCACACCCTAGGTATGCTTAGGGTTCCACCGCTCCTCTACTAGTCCACCTATGCTGGTATGGTTGAATGAATTATGAGAGTTCAAATAATATTCGAAAGATGGATATTTCAACACTGAACCATTGGGTGGATTGGAAAATTCGCTTAAGTTAGTTGGGGAGGTCAGAGGTTCCAACCCCCACCCAACCAACTTAGCATATAGTTTTTTTAGCAAAGTGCAAATGGTTTGTACTTAGCACTGACAGTTAAAGTTGGGGTGGTCACCTGCTATTTAATATGATATGGTTAACGGTTATGTGTAATGGTTCCACCAACGGATAATACGTATACAAATATGGTGTTCAGTTGTATGTTATTGGTTCTGAAGGTCAAGCAGGTTTGCCGAGGGCGACTCGACCACCCTATTTTTAATATATAATACATATCAATTCATTGGTGTTTAGTTGGTTGGGTTTGATCACCAACCAACTGCCCTTTATATATATTTTTTATTTTTTGATATAGAACCAACTATACAAAAAATTCCTGCCAGAAAATAAGGGATATTAGGAAAATTAAGTAGGCGAAAAACTCACATGTTCCAACCCCCATATTCTGTATGTTGGGATTCTTCCAATTTGTTGCCTCATTAACAATGTCACTTATCCAATTTTGACCAGAACTTTGACCAGCGATAACTTGAGCATACAAACTCATATTTGAGTGTTGCTGACACCATTGGAATCAGGGCGATGAGCACTACGATTAGGTCATAGGTTCAATTCCATCTAAATAATTTAATTTTTTGATCTATTTTCAAGGCTACTTGTATTTCTAGATCCTTCTAGATCACCCATTATTACATTTTTATTGTGTTTTTCTAGTGATCCTATGTGGATTGTAATAAATCCTAGTTTTTATTGATGAGGGTGAGGTGGTTTATCATCAAGATGCCCCGGTTAGTTCTCTTGGTTAGATTCCCACATTCATGCTCGGAATATGGAACAAGGGTGATTGGTTGAAGACACATTTGGCTCAACCAATCTATGGTCGAGTTGAATGTGGTAGTCCCATCCCAGGCTGGCTTTTGAATTCATTAATAAGAGGTTATTTCCTTGACATCTTATGTGTAAATGTACTTGTTTATATGTGGATTTTTTGGCTGATGTATCCTTGATATTTTTGTTGTTATTATGCTAGTTATAAGCTTATATTGTGACAACGATGATGTATGGATCTCCTCATGTTTTGATTTGTAAATGAATGGATAATGTATTTATGGCCTAATATATGATAATGCAACTAACAATATAAGGGAACAATGTTTCTTAGCGATTCTCAAATAAGTATGAGACCCCTATGCTCAGATATGTTTCTTAAATCTATAGATAAAATATTTTTGACAAGTTTAATGAAATGGTTAGCATGGATAGTAGGGGTCCAATATAGTCTTTATCCATGTTTTTGAAAGTGTATCATTTTTCTGTTGTGTAAATTCATTTATGAACCTATCACTAAGTTTTGGGCAATGGCCTAGGCTCTGGGCCTGAAAAGGTGGCACAAATTCCAGAGTCGCAGTCATAGGTTTGAGGAGAAAAGTCCCTAGATGCATACATACCCATGATGTGGGAGCATCTGGAGCATCCTAGATGCACCCTTGTCCGTATAAATATAGTGTCCAGGGGTTTAATTTTCTAAAACTTTAGTTGGTCTCAGGGGTTAGCTACTAAGTGGTTGGGATGGATGTTGGGAGTTTTGTTGATGATGTGGAAGGTCTTTATGGTGTGTTTCCTTCAATTCCACTTCCTTAAAGTCACCTAAGAGGTTGAATCCCATTATAGTGGCCTCTTGGCACACATTTACCCTAGTTGGTCAATTACTTAGGTGGATGTGGGATGAGGGTGTTATAGAGTAATATCAGAGCATGGTTCACCCCTTCGACTAGATGGGTGGTGTGTGTTGTTCATGCATTCATGTTAGTTTCACATGTTTTAATCATCCTTGTGGTCTATATGCTTGTTTCATACCATGGCACCAACCATGGTTGTAGTGATGTCTCCATGTGAAAGAGGATGTTGTTGTTGTGAAGCTTGTCATCATGAGTGTATGATTGGTTACATGTTGTTTATACTTGTGTATTGTCAATATACATTGGTATGGTTGTTGTTCTCATACATGAGGTCATGTTATGTGTAGTTGATATGGTCATGCATTGATGACCAAACTCTAGGTAGAATGATGGTTACATCATTATATGCTTATTTATTATATGTATATTTGTTGCCATGATTATGTTATACATGTGCTACATTGATTGGTTGATCTTACAGACGAGATATCCTCCCTTGAATTTTGCTAAGGCATGTTGGTTTATTGTGATTTGGTTTAGTTTACATAGTATGCCTTGCAGGAAAGAGATAAAAATGACTAGGGAGATGGTAAAACTACAAATATCCTCCCTATGAATCAGATGATCAACATGGTGTTGGGCGCTCTTTTGACTTAGTAGACACAGTGAGAAGCTTGAAGGAACAAATAAGGAGTTGTAACGCATACAATGACAAAACCATGCAGGCAAAAGAGAAACAAGCAGAGGTTAATGAAATACTCCTTTAGTGTTTGTCAGAATTGTAGCGACATGGGCCACCTCGAATCAACCATGGGTAGGAGGAAAGAACTAATGGGGTGTATGGCAGTAGGTCTCATGATGGTCATAGGTTAGATAGAGATGACACAATTAGAGATAGAAGATTTTTGGATACTACGGATAGGAGAGGTGTTGGATACATGTATTATTCTAGTTCTAGTTCTCACAAGCATCATGATTGTCATCACTATCACCCTCACTGGAGGAGTGATAGGGGATACTTTCCATATGAATTTAAGAAAACAAAGCCACCTACTTTCAATGGAGACTTGAAGAAACTAGAAGATGCAAAGGCTTGGATACTTGGGATGAACATATTCTTTGAGTTGCATGAGTACATAGAAAATATGAAGGCCAAAATTGTTATCTTCAACCTAAAAGGTAAAACAAATATTTGGTGAGAAGATGTGAAGCGGGTCAAAGACATCAAGATAGAGGACTTGAGTTGGCATGAGTTCAAGATTATTTTTAGGAAGAAGTACTTGTTAGAAATGTACTATGATAGTAAGGCCAAATAATTCAATGAGCTAAAGATGGGATCAATGACATATGATGAGTACACGACTAAGTTCTTGGAGCCATTGAGGTATGTACCGTATCTTAAAGATGAGAGGGATAAATTTATGTGATTTTTTAGTGGTTTTCCATTAGCATTTAGAGATTGGATTGAGTATGATGAGCCTAAGTCACTTGAGGAAGTTATTGGAAAATTGAAACATTGTTATGAATAGTCAA
This sequence comes from Pinus taeda, assembly GCA_000404065.3. Taxonomy (NCBI): domain Eukaryota; kingdom Viridiplantae; phylum Streptophyta; class Pinopsida; order Pinales; family Pinaceae; genus Pinus; species Pinus taeda. The sequence goes on along the minus strand of APFE030975070.1, from coordinate 6,207 downwards.
AGCGTAAGAATGAATCCCAGCAAGGATGGAAAGGGAAGGATAGGGATAGAGGTAAGGGTAATTGGAAACCAAAAAGAGAAATGCCTTAGAATGTAGAAGAGAAAGAAATTGTGGCACCACAAACGAATTTCAATGTAGTTAGATAGGGATATGGGTCACAATAGCAACATAGAGGTGACGACACTGGACAGTTGGAGTGTTAGAACTGCGGTAAGGAACACCTTAAGAGAGATTGTCCATAGAATGAGGATGGTAAGACCCACATATAAGTACCTAGGAGACAAAGACTATTGAGGATGTTGGTCAGAGCCTTCTCGTATCTATGGAGCATGCATAATAGACAGGCAGACCATCAAGAATCTATCATTGAGATGGACGATAAGCTTTGTGATCAAGTTATTTATATTTTGATTCACCCTTGATCTAAATATAATGATGTTAGTCATGACTTGGTGGATACATGCAGTTTGAATAAGGAAGTTCATGAAGAGTATTGGTTAGTGCAGTTGGCTACAAGTACAAAGAAAAGAGTTCATCACTTGGTAAGAGCTTGTGCATTTGAGTTGAATGACATGTCTACAACATCACACTTGAATGTATTATCGTTGGGATCATATAGTATGCTATTGGGTATGGACTGGCTATACCTTCATAGGACCAAGGTGTATTGTTATGACAAAGCCATTGAGTGCTTGGATGAAAATCGGGAACCAAGAGGCTTATAGGGAAAGAAGAAAGCCACATCAGCTAGGATGGTGACGAAGGGTGTGTGTTATTTGCAGTACATATCTCTTTTGAAAAAGGTAAGGGAGTTGAGGATGCAGATATTTTGAGTGGGTACCCAGTTCTGCAACAGCTTCAGGATGTGTTTCACGGAAAGATTTTAGAGTTGCCACCTCATAGAGAAGTAGACTTTTCTATTAAGTTGGTGCCAAGGGAAACTCAAACATCAAAGGAACCTTACAAGATCATAACTCCAGAGTTGGTAGAGTTGAAGTTGTAGTTGAAGGACATGTTGGAAAATGGATACATTAGGCTAAGTGTATCAACTTGGGGTGCACCTTATTATTTGTAAAGGACAAGGATGATACTCTTATATTGCGCATTGACTGCAAGAAATTAAACAAAGTGACCATCAAGAAAAAATATCCATTTTCAAGGATTGATGAATTTTTTGATCAGATGAAGGGAGAAACGGTGTTCTTGAAGATCCATCTAAGATCTGGATATCATCAGATATGCATTAAAGAAGAGGACATTTACAAGACAACTTTCCAAACCAGGTATGGGAATTATGAGTTTGTTGTAGTTCCATTTGGCTTGACTAATGCTCCAACTACCTTTATGTGCTTGATGAATCGTCTGTTGCATCCCTATTTGGACAAGTTTGTTATTGTGTTCATTGATACAATATTGGTATATTCTAAAAATAAGGAAGATAATGTCAAGAATTTAGCACCAATGTCGAGATTCTTGAGAGAGAATTAGTTGTATGCTAAGCTCAGCAAGTGCATTTTTTTCCTACTGAGGTACATTACTTGGGACATGTTGTCTTCAAGGAGGGCATAACAATGGTTCCAGAGAAGATAAGAGTTATCATGTAGTGGGAAGCTCCTATGAATGTAGAACATGTGATCCTTCATGGGATTTGTAGGTTATTACAGGAGGTTCATTAGGAATTTCTCAGAGATTTCTTATCCTATTACATCATTGCAGAGGAAGGGTAAGAAGTTTGAATGGACAGAGGAGTGTGAGGCCAATTTTGAGTATCTTAAGCAGTTGTTGACACATGCTCTAGTGTTAAAGATTGTAGATCCAGACAAATAATTTGTATTATGTACAAATGCTTGCAAGAGAAGAATTGGTGGAGTCCTTATGCAAGAAGGACATGTAATGTGCTATGAGTCATGAAAATTGAATGAGCACGAGCAGAACTATCCAATGCATGATATTGAGCTAGCAACAATCATACATGCGTTGAAGATGTGAACGAACTATCTTCTTAGCATGAGGTTTGTATTGATGAGTGATCACAGTGGATTGAGGTATCTATTTGACCATCCGAATCTAAACGCCAGGAAAGCTAGATGGTTTGCCATGATTAGTGAGTTTGATTTTGAGATCAGATACATCAATGGAAAGGAGAACATGGTTGCAGATGCTCTTAGCAGATGGATACATGTAAATCATATAGAAGCTATGAGTTCCAATAGGATAGATCTACGATATAGGACTTGCAAGTAGGTCAGGAGGATGATAGGTATATGGATATTGTGGATAGGTTGTAGCAGAGTACAGGTATAGGTATAGATAGTGGTACAATTATACGTACAAGTAGTAGTACAGGTACATGTATAGGTAGTGGTACAGGTACAGGTACAAATGTAGGTGCACAAGATGTGGATTATTGTCTCACAATAGATGGATTGGTTAGATTTCAGGACAGGATATATGTGCCAGACAACAGTGTGCTTAAGAACATGATCTTGAAGGAGTTTCATTCGAAAGCATATTTAGATCACCGAGGCTATCAAAAAACATTGATTGCTGTGAAGAAATTTTATTATTGGCCAAATTTGAAGAGAGATGTAGCAAAGTTTGTGGCCAGATGTTTGGGTTGTTATCAGTTAAAGGAATAGTGTAAGCATCCAGGTGGACTACTACAACAGATTGTGATTCCAGAGTGGAAATGGCAAGTCATTTCCACAGAATTTATCACAGGTTTTATGAGGACGGTGAGACAACATGATTCCATAATTGCAGTTCATTCTAGTGAAGTCTACATTCTCAGGGAGTGATGTAGCATAGGCCTTCATCAATGACGTGGTCATATTGCATGGGGTTCCAAAGAAGATTGTGTTAGACAGGGATGAAAATTTCACTTCCAAGTTTTGAAAGAATGTATTTGCAGGTTTAGGAATAGAGTTGGCCTTCGGCATAGCTTATCATCTACATACATATGGACATACATAGAGGGTCAAAAGGATATTGGAGGACATGTTGAGGATATACATGATGCAAGAATAGTGAAAGTGGGAAGAGTGTCTTCCGCTGGTACAGTTCACTTACAACAATGGGTATTAGGAATCTTTGAGGATGAGTTCGTTTGAGGCATTGTATGGGTAGAGGTGTAATACTCCAATCAGTTGGAGTGATCCAATTAAGAGGGTGCTGATTGGACCAAACATGTTGGAAAACATGGAGTGGAAAATTTATGTAATTAACAAGAATTTGAAAGCAACATAGGATAGGCAGAAGAGCTATGCAGATCACAATAAGTTATTCAAGGAGTTCCAGGTTGGGGAATAGGTGTACTTGCGCATCAAACCAGAGAAGAGCTCCTTGCATGATCCAAATTTAAACAAGAATGCAACAAATTACAGATATAACCATAAGCACAGAGATGCAATGGAAATAATACTCATTTCCTTAATGTGAAATACTGAAATATGCTTACAAACAAAAATGGAAATAAACCAGCTAGGGCAATGGTAGCTTATCTCTAAGAAGAGATGCGGCGGCTACATGCCTCTGAACTATGTTACAATGAGGCTCAAAGGCCTATTTATTGTTGAGAAATAATGGAAAACCCTTAACATCCAAAACCCTAAACCTAGAGGATGAAACACCAAATTGTGGGCCCCATTTTGGGTAAGTTGGTACATCAACTTCCCAAGGTCGTAACTTGGCACCTGATTTTCGTTTGACATGTACAATAGCTCGTTAGAAAGATCTATCTGAGCACTACAACTTTGGGGAGAGCAACATTAGTCCATGGACCCATGTTTCTCTTAGATTTCTCAAAAAAAGTCGTTTAGGGCCTTAAAACAGCTCCGAAAGTTTAGGACCTGAAAAACTGTTAAAAATAGTAAATTGTGCTAAAATTATGGAAACTAAAAAACCAAAAGAGACATTTGTGGGGGTCCAAGGGGATAGGTGGGTGGCCACCATCATCCACCTAGATCATTCCTCCCCCCTTAGGAAGCAATGGTCCCCATTGCATTGAGTTCCTCCATTTGCTGAACTTGGTCCCTGGTGAGCTGTTCTGCAATCTCGGATGTGTCCAGTAATCGTGGGAAGCATGGTCGAGGGTGGTACACATTGAACACTTGGTGCAGGTGAAGGAATGGAGGAATTATGTGGTCCAAAGCATTATTTCCCACAGCCTTGGTAATGGTTTAAGGACCATGTCGGTGTGGTCGGAGCTTCTGATAGGCTCTTGTAAGGTGTTCTTTCTACAGATGCAACTAAACTTTGTTTCCCACCTGAAGCTTGTGTGGTACCCCTATGGGTGAGGAGAAGTTGTTCCTGTGTTTTGTCATGACCATATCCCTTTGTTGTTGCTGCTGTGTGGAGGAACCCTTCGCAGGGGTCATGGATGTGATGACAATCTTCCCCTTACTTTGGCAGTGAACCAGACACAAAATGAATTTCATAGTTTGGGAGATGAGCTTTTTACCTTTCTTAACAATGATCAAAGATGTGGCAGTAGGTGGGGTTATCTCCAGTATCCTATATAATGAATTACACAAATAAATAATGAGAACATGAGGCCTTGACTCATGCACAACATGTCGCCTCCACAAGTATGGTTGACCTAATAGTACATCACAAACATCCAAAGGCGTAACATCACACATTACCTTGTCTGCGAAGGGTTTGATGTTATAAGGAAGGTGACACTGCTGGAATACTCGGAGATCTCGTCCTTGGTGAACCGAACTGATACTGTACGGCTATGGGTGTGGTGTAGTTAGTAGGCCCAACCACTACACGACCTTTGCTGAAATGAGGTTCTTTTGGCTCCCACTATCAACAATGAATTTCAGTGGTGAACCCTTCACCCACATCTGTGAGTGGAAAAGATGCTCCCCCTTCTCTAGATCTTTGGTCTCATTCTGCTGGATCTTTGGTCTCATTCTTCTGGATCTTGGCTTATTCGAGCAACATTTTGATAAGACCTCTTGCCCCCTCATCTTTGATTTCATCCACCATGGGAGGCCATCAAGATTTGTGAGGTTGTTCTTGCAAAGGTTTGACCAGTTCAAGCCCTAACTCCTTATATCCCAACCTCATTGGGGACATGCAAAGAAAAACAGAGAAAAAGCATATTGCTCTGATATCACTGATCTAGATTTAAACAGGAATGAAACAAATTATAGATATAACCATAAACACAGAGATGCAGTGGAAATAATATTGCATTTCATTAATGTGACATACTGAAATATTCTTACAAATAGAAATGCAAATAAACCAGCTAGGGCAATGGTAGCTTATCTCTGAGAAGAGATGTGGTAGATACATGCCTCTGAACTATGTTACAATGAGGCTCAACGGCCTATTTATTGTTGATAAATAATGGAGAAACCTTAACAACCAAAAACCTAACCTTAGAAGATGAAACACAAATTGTGGGCCCTGTTTGGGTAAGTTGGTACATCAACTTCCTAGGGTCGTAACTTTGGCACCCAATCTTCATTTATCGTGTACAATAGCTCGTTAGAAATATCTATCCAAGCATTAGAACTTTGGGAAGAGAAACATTGGGCTATGGACCATGTTGCTCCGATATTTCCCAAAAAACTTCGTTTAGGGCCTCAAAATGGCTCCAGAAGTCTAAGACCCAATAACTGCTAAAAATAGTAAATTGTGCTACAATTATGGAAACTAAAAAATTGAAAGAGACAGTTGTGGGGGTCCAAGTGGGTTAGGTGGGTGGGCACCAACATCCACCTGGATCATTGCAGATTTGATTATGTGCCAAGCTGGAACCACAACCTTGTGGAAATTTTAGGATTATTGAGAGGATTGGGCCAGTAGCATATCGACTTGCGCTACCTCTGATAGTAAAATTCCATGACGTTTTCCATGTGTCATTGCTTAAGAAGTATGTTAAACATGTTGATCATGTGATTGATTGGTTTTAATTGTAGGTGGATCTAGATGGAGAATTCCACCTAGAGCCTCGGTGCATATTATAGAGAAAGGTTCTCATGCTCTAGAATCGAGCAATTGAGCAAGTTAAAGTGTAGTGGAAGCACTTTGGGCCCAATGAATCTACATGGGAGATGGCGGATCAAATGTAGGCTATGTATCCTTCATTATTTGTCAGTTGAGGCAAAGAAGTTTTGGTATGATTTTTGGTATGCATTTTGGCATATGTCTGGCTAATCTTTTGATATATATATATATATATGTATGTAT
>APFE030975069.1:0-23818 GCA_000404065.3 Pinus taeda | reverse complement strand
AGGTTTGGAACAGCCTTCCAAGGTATTTCATGGAAGGGTATCTGCGTTGATTTCAGAGAGTCTAGCTAGGGTGGGGCGCACACTGTTTCTGGGTTCCAGAGAATTGCAGATCTAGAACTCAATATCAACCATTTGAGAGCAGCGTTGATTTCAGAGAGTCTAGCCAGGGTGGGGCGCACACTGTTTCTGGGTTGCAGAGAATTGCACACTGTTTCTGGGTTGCAGAGAATTGCAGATCTAGAACTCAATATCAACCATTTGAGAGCTGCAACTGTGGGAGAGCATGTCTATGCAGTGGCTAGGCCTATGGTCTGTCTAGAATGGGTGGGGCGCACACTGTTTCTGGGTTGCAGAGAATTGCAGATCTAGAACTCAATATGAACCATTTGAGAGCTGCAACTCTGGGAGAGCATGTCTAAGCAGTGGCTAGGCCTATGGTCTGTCTAGAATCCAGGTTAGTTTTCAGAATTTTCGCAATCATATAAAAGTTATATTATGTTATAACAAGATAGTCCTTGAAGCCCAAGAAAAACACCCGTCACGGGAGAGATGTGAGCAGAAAGAGTGGTAAAATAAGTGCTATGATATTTTACATTCTCTTCAGCATTTGGTTTAGCTAAAGCTTGGTTAACTGGCACAATCTGGTATTCATATAAAAGTTCATAATCACATAAAACCCTTAAACAATTTCATACATATTTTATTCGCGGAAATTAGATGGCCTCAACTAAGACAGGAAAGCCCTACGAATTTATAATAACACAGGTGTTGAAAGAATTTATAATGATCCAGAAATATTGGGTACTTGATGATCAAGGTTTGGAACATCCTTCCAAGGTATTTCATGGAAGGGTATCTGCGTTGATTTCAGAGAGTCTAGCGAGGGTGGGGCGCACACTGTTTCTGGGTTCCAGAGAATTGCAGATCTAGAACTCAATATCAACCATTTGAGAGCTGCGTTGATTTCAGAGAGTCTAGCCAGGGTGGGTGCACACTGTGCTGGGTTGCAGAGAATTGCAGATCTAGAACTCAATATGAACCATTTGAGAGCTGCAACTCTGGGAGCTCTAGGGTGGGGCGCACACTGTTTCTGGGTTCCAGAGAATTGCAGATCTAGAACTCAATATCAACCATTTGAGAGCTGCGTTGATTTCAGAGAGTCTAGCCAGGGTGGGCGCACACTGTTCTGGGTTGCAGAGAATTGCAGATCTAGAACTCAATATGAACCATTTGAGTGCTGCAACTCTGGGAGAGCATGTCTATGCAGTGGCTAGGCCTATGGTCTGTCTAGAATCCAGGTTAGTTTTCAAAATTTTCGCAATCATATAAAAGTTATATTATGTTATAACAAGATAGTCCTTGAAGCCCAAGAAAAACACCCGTCACGGGAGAGATGTGAGCAGAAAGAGTGGTAAAATAAGTGCTATGATATTTTACATTCTCTTCAGCATTTGGTTTAGCTAAAGCTTGGTTAACTGGCACAATCTGGTATTCATATAAAAGTTCATAATCACATAAAACCCTTAAACAATTTCATACATATTTTATTCGCGGAAATTAGATGGCCTCAACTAATTTATAATAACAGAGGTGTTGAAAGACACAATCTCTTTCAATTAGTTCTGCAAACGACTATATGATCCCTCCAAACGACCAAGCTGGAAAAATTTTTTGATTATACAAGTTCTTAGACCATTGGACTGGTGATGTTTCAGAGTTTTAAATGGATTTTTAAATTAAGATAAAAAATTCGATATTTTTTTTAAATTAAGATAAAAAACTAGATATTTTTTTTCATTTTCATTTGTGGCGGAAGAACTGTTGAGATCAATAAAAATGTCTACTTTTCGGATTCCTGAGATTTCAGAGTATGACTTTTTGAACCCATGACTTTTCGGGATCCTGAAATTTCGGAGTATGACTTTTCGGATTCATAAGGTTTCAAAGTTTTTGATATTAAGCTTTTTCAAATTAAGATAAAAATCCAGATAATTTTTTCTATTTGAGGTTGAAAGACCGTTAAAATCCGTGAGAATGTCAAAATTACTGAGAGTGTAGAGAAAGTTAAACCCAAATCCGTGAGAATGTCAAAATTACTGAGAGTGTAGAGAAAGTTAAACCCATAAACTCTTGGACTGGTAATGTTTCAGAGTTTTAAAAGTTTAGCTTTTCAAAATTTTCACGAAAATCAAGATATTTTTATTCCCATGCGGTTGAAGGACTCTGAGATCGGCGAGAGTGGACCAATTGATCTAACTTTATAATTATGTAATATAGAAATTTACAGTTTGTATCACTTCTAAATTTTGACTCTATAATTTGGATTGTTTCACAGCTTTTTTACAACTCAGATGGTTTCAAAATACAAAATCTTTTCAGGATATTGTCATAATAAAACCCTACTCAATCGTGAAATAAATTTTTTATCAAATTTCTGAACCAATGCATATCCCTTTATTACAAGATGATTAGGTTATTCAATCGGTACTTGGATCCCTTTATTACATGATTAGGTTATTCCAATATTATTCCGCCCTGACAGTCTAAGACCAAAATGAAATGGGCTTAATATATACTGGTGTTGCAAATCGAGTCGGTAATGCTGTATGAAATTGGGTGAGTTTCATGACAATGTTTCTTTAAAATTCTTGAAAAGGAAAATCAAATGCTGAATATTTGCTTCCAAACGATTGATTTAAACGAACTTTTACTATTCCTATTACCAGTTTCAGAATTCAAAAAAATTGCCCTGTCGCGTGTGAATTTCTGTAAAGCTTTTATAATTCGGAAAGTCTGAAAATCAAGGGTTGGGCTAAGGCAAATCAAATCAAGGGCTGGGCTAGGCAATTTTTGCAGTGTTTACGCGATATCTATAGTCACAATTCAGTTTTTTTAGAAAAAAAATATTATTATGGAAAAGAAAGTAAATATATGAATAAGAGTAAATTTCAATAGATGTGTTGTTCGTGTTCAGACGAGTCATTGTCTATCTGCTGATACAAATTTACAAATTTACTTAGACTTAAAATGTTATCTACTTAGACTAAAAATGTGATAACATCTTTGTTAATGGTAACCATGGTGAGGTCAAAATTTGGGAAGGGATGTTATTGGTATTCATTGCAGAGAAAGCATGCAAAGTACTAAAAAGAGAAAACTCTCTAAATCAAATTTTCTACCTAATATTCTCCACCTAATAGCTCAGAGTTATTAAAATATTTAAGAGAATAATACTTTTCCAAATATGAAAATAATAAATTAACTTTCATTTTCATTTAATTCGAGTAATGTCAAACATAGTAATGTGAAACTCTTGTTACATTTTCTTTAATATTAATTATGATATTTTTAATTGGTTTTAAATTTTAAAACTTCTTAAATTTCAAAAACAATGTGAACCATATATAATAATGCATTATAGACTATAAATAATATGGATTCTGAGTATCATTGTTTTTATATGATATGTGTAAGATTTTAGATTTTGATATAACATTAAAAGAATTATCATTTTATCTTTTCAACATGACTTTTAAGTAAGATAAATATTTTTTTATTTAGCTTTTATCTGAAATAAAAGAAAATAGAAATTTTGGTTGGAGTGATACCAATCATGACCATATTTTCAAACACAAATTTTAACTAGATAAATATTTTGATGGCATTTTTCTCTAAAAAAAATAGAAATAAAAAAAATAAAGGTAGTAATTAGAATAATCTCATTATAGCCTGATTATGTAAAATATCATTTTCCTTTAAATAAAAATAAAATAAAATAAAAATAAAAGTGAGTTAATAAAGATAATGATTAGAATATAAAATAAAAGTAAGTTAATAGAAATAAAAAAAATTAATAAACATAGTAGTTGGAATAATAACATTGTGTGATTAAGATTACTACTTTATTATTATTATTCCCTATAATATATCACTTATTAAATATTACCTTTACTCAAATTTAAAATTAATATGGTCAATAAATCATTCAAAAGTTGATAACAAAGTAATATGTTTCCAAACATTACAATTTCTTTATTCAAAAGTTGATAACAAAGTAATATGTTTCCAAACATTACAATTTCTTTTGTTAATGCAAATTAAGAAACGCATATTAAACTGTGTGGGTGTTGGTGTTGTGGCAGGAAAAAGGAATCTTTTTAAAAGATACATATTTCAAAGTCAAGCATCGAGCGACAGTGGCAAACGGAATGATTAGTTTATGTTATTGCAGTCAAATATTCATATAAAATTGAGGTGTTCGCAGATGGAATCTTTCCTTTACGTTGTATCCCTATTCAGCTACAGCTTGCAGGTAAATGTTCATTGAAAATTGAGAGACAGGTGGTATTGAGATCCAGCTTGCAGTTAGAGACTCATGGAAAATTGAGAGACCGGTGAGAAATTGAATCAATAATCTCGTTGTATTCTTATTGGGTTCCAGCTTGCAACAATTACCATCGTGTGCCCACCGGCTGGTGCCATTGCCACGTTGGTCTGGAGATTAAGATGCTATGATATAAATAAGATTTAGATTTCAGTTTGTGAGGAGCCAAATACCTTAATCCTCTTAATCTATCAACCTGTGCTTCTGTATTTCTGTTCAATGGCAGATCGGCTAACTTCCACCGATTCCTCAATGGATATGCCATCAACCTCCACGAACCCAAACACCTACTACCACGATGTGTTTATCAATCATCGTGGTCCCGACGTTAAAGAAACTTTGGCTACCAGGCTTTACAAACGCCTTCTTTCACATAATTTGCGACCTTTCCTGGACAAGGATGAACTGCAGAAGGGAGATTACATAGATGCTCAAATTGAAAATGCCATCCGAACCGCCTCTATCCACATTGTCATTTTCTCACCCAGATATGCTGAATCTAGGTGGTGTCTGGATGAGCTGCTCCTTATATTGAACAAGTCTGGGGATACCATATTTCCCATCTTTTATAAAGTGGAGTTTTCGGAGGTGCGATATATTACAAACCGGTATGCTAAAGCACTGAGTTATCATGAAGAGAAAGGCAGATACGACAATAAAACACTTGAGAATTGGAGAAATGCCCTCAAGAAAGCGTCGTTAATAAACGGCTTCGAACTCAAGGCCGACAATGAGTTGGAACTCTTAACTCTTCCTGTCGTTATTATTTATTTATCTAACTGGTATTGCTATACACTTACTGTTTTATTTGTTTGGAGTGGATTTTACAATGCTTTTATGTGCTTTGTTGAGATTTTCCAGGGACGAAAACAAGCTATTGGAGGAGGAAGACAAGCTAGTGGAGGAGGTCGTGGAATGCGTGCTTAAAAAGCGCAGAAAGACACCGCTGTATGTGGCTGAGTTTCCAGCTGGTCTGCAAGAAAAAATAGAAGATTTTGAAAGGAGTGTGTTATGGCAGCAACAGAAGAATGACAAAGCTCGGGTGTTGGGGATTGTTGGCTTGGGCGGAGTGGGCAAGACAACGCTAGCCAAAGAACTCTTCAACAGTAAGAGGAACGATTTCAACAAATCCTCTTTCTTATATGATGTCAGAGAGAGAGCGCGTCTAAGCTCTTTGAACTCCTTGCAGAGCAAACTTCTTGAGGGCTTGACTCAGAGCACTGAGCCAATAGATAGCATTGAAAAAGGCATAGAAATTCTCAGAGAACGTCTTTCATCTTTACATGCTCTAATCATTTTAGATGACGTAGATGATGCATCTCAGTTGCGTGCATTTTTGCCAGTGGCAAACGTCCTCCATTCTGATAGCTTGATTTTAGTTACATCTCGCTACAAGAATGTCCTCACAAGCTCAGCAATAGCAGAGTCATCAATATATCAGTTAACAGGGCTCGATGATCAATACTCTCGACAACTCTTCTGTGCGCATGCCTTCTTGCAGCCTCATCCACGGGTAGGATTCGAGAACCTTGTAGACGAGTTTTGCAAAGCCTGCGATGGATTGCCTTTGTCTTTGAAGGTGTTTGGGGCACATTTCTGTGGAAAGAACGACCAATGTTATTGGAAAGGTCAACTGCAGAAACTTCGCCAAAAACTTCCCAAAGAGATTATGGAGAGGCTTAAGATAAGTTACGATGCTCTGGATGAAGAAGAGGAAAGGCAAATCTTCTTAGACATTTCCTGTTATTTCATTGGGGAAGACAGGGATATGGCGATAAGAATATGGGATGGATCAGGCTGGAACGGTCTGGTGGGCCTTGCAAATCTCCAGGACAGGTGCCTCGTTGAGGTTGACACAGAAAATAATACCATAAAAATGCACGATCATCTGAGAGACCTGGGAAGACAAATTGTGGATCAGCAGAAGTCATGTGGAGTAATCCCGCATCGTGAATGGCGTGTGATGAAGGGCATTCCTGAGTTGTGGCGGCAATATTCTGTAAGTGCTTGAATTATTCATACAGCTTTATGGTTTCTTTATTCAGCGAAAGCAGAAAAGAGGAATCTTGTTGCTCTGTTTAATTTGTTTGTTGCTTGTTTTAAACGAATGAACAGGTAATAACTGAGGTGCGCGGAATTAGGACGGTTTACGCCTCAAAAAGTTCTACGAACTTTCAGACGAAGATCTTTCAGCAGAAGAACTTTCAGCAGAAGGGTCGTCATGGTTGAAAAGTTGCTGTGAAGAGGTGTTCGGAAACTGCCTGAGGAAGTTGATCGATCCTTCACCGTATCGTTTCAGTAAGTTACAAGTGGTTGCAACTGAAGGTGATGATTTAAAAAACATATTGAATAGGGTTAAGTCGCCAGATTTGATATGGCTACGCTGGAGGGACTGTCCGGACAACTGCCTGCCTCCCTGGCTTCTGAATCTGATGAAGAATGTAAGGGTCTTAGAAGTGAGCGGAAAGAAATTGGGTACACTATGGCGAACATCTCAGGTGAAAGTTCACGCTGATTCCTTCGTTTGCATGTCTATTATTCTTATTATTTGCCGCTCTATTTAGTGAGATGAAAATATCTTATATTTCACTATTGCGTTGCAGGCACCTCTAGAGTTGCGGGAATTGACTATTCATTCTTCTGATTCTCCTCTTTTCGAGTTTCCAAAGTCCATTGGTCAGCTGAAGCACCTAGAAAAGATTGTGGTGAAGTCTGGTGGTCTCGAATTGTTACCAAAAGAATTTTGTGATTTGCACTCCCTGAAATACCTCGATCTCTCTGGTTCCGGAGGCTTGCGAATGCTTCCAGATTCCTTTGGTTGCTTAACAAATCTCGTGCACCTTGATCTCAGTTCTTCCTCGAGTTTGCAAATGCTTCCAAATTCCTTTGGCAATTTAATTCGCCTTAAATATCTGAATCTCGACGAGTGCTCAGAGTTGACCATATCCAATGAAACATTTGCAAATGTCCGTTCTCTTGTAGAATTACATCTGCGGGGTACAAATTTACAAAAATTGCCTGAGGATATCAGAAACCTCAGGAATCTGGAAGTACTTACTGTGGGAAGCCATTCCTTGAAAGAACTGCCATGTTCGCTGGGTCACCTGAGCAGATTGAAGCACATGGAGCTCGTCTATTGCAGAGAACTGAAATCTTTGCCCGATTCGTTGGGACTGCTGACTCAGCTGTCAGAGTTGAAGATAGAGGAATGTGGAATACAGTCCTTACCGCCAGAAATGGAGAAATTGAGCAACCTGGTAAAGTTAACAGTAAGATCCTGTCCGATACGCGAGCTGCCATTGAAAAGCGGGGTGGAAGGAGCACTGTCCCGACTGGAATACTTACAGCTGGAGAGAACAGAAATATCGAAGATATGTTTGGTTGAGGGTGTTTGTCCCAGCCTTAAACATATCTACATCGATGGTTGCAATGATCTGGTGGAGGTTGGAGCACTGCCACCAACACTCATAACACTGTCTGTGAAAAGATGTGACAAACTGAGGAAAATGGAAGGGCTGTCTAATCTTAGTAACCTTCAAGAACTATACATCAGGCGGTGTAAAGAGTTGGAGGAGCTGCCGTGTCTTGAAAGGTTAATATCTTTGAAGTCAATCCGGGTGTGGGATTGTGATAAGGTGAGGAAAATGGAAGGGCTTCATAATCTTACAAACCTTCAAGAACTACACATCGAGGGGTGTAAAGAGTTGGAGGAGATGCCGTGTGTTGAAAGGTTAATATCTTTGAAGAGGATCACTTTGGAGTACTGTGATAAGGTGAGGAAAATGGAAGGGCTTCATAATCTTACAAACCTTCAAGAACTATGGATCACGAGGTGTAAAGAGTTGGAGGAGCTGCCGTGTCTTTCAAGGTTAATATCTTTGAAGTCGATCCGGGTGAGTGGTTGTCATAAGGTGAGGAAAATGGAAGGGCTTCATAATCTTACAAACCTTCAAAAACTAGAGATCAGGGAGTGTAAAGAGTTGGAGGAGCTGCCGTGTCTGGAAAGGTTAATATCTTTGAAGAGGATCACTTTGGAGTACTGTGATAAGGTGAGGAAAATGGAAGGGCTTCATAATCTTACAAACCTTCAAAAACTAGAGATCAGGGAGTGTAAAGAGTTGGAGGAGCTGCCGTGTCTGGAAAGGTTAATATCTTTGAAGTCGATCCAGGTGAGTGGTTGTGATAAGGTGAGGAAAATGGAAGGGCTTCATAATCTTACAAACCTTCAAGTACTAGAGATCAGGGGGTGTAAAGAGTTGGAGGAGCTGCCGTGTCTTGAAAGGTTACTATCTTTGAAGTCGATCCAGGTGAGTGGTTGTGATAAGGTGAGGAAAATGGAAGGGCTTCATAATCTTACAAACCTTCTTGGACTACTCATCAGCGGGTGTAAAGAGTTGGAGGAGCTGCCCTGTCTTGAAAGGTTAATATCTTTGAAGTGGATCTTTCTGATTGGTTGTGAAAAGGTGAGGAAAATGGAAGGGCTTCATAATCTTACAAACCTTCAAGAACTACACATCAGGGGGTGTAAAGAGTTGGAGGAGCTGCCGTGTCTTGAAAGGTTAATATCTTTGAAGACGATTTTCATTGATGATTGTTGTAAGTTAAAAAGAATAGAGGGCCTGGGGCAGCTGACACAGCTTCAACAGTGTAGCGTGGTTGTATATATAGACGGACAACCACAGAGACAGCAGCAGCTGGATTGAAGTACACCGTGGCTTCAACGGGTGGATTGAAGTACACCGTGGCTTTATGCGATGGCGATGAGGGCTGGAAATGTGCAATCTGTGTTGAAGTCTCGAGACAGCTAATTATTGTAACTTGTAATTATTGAAAAGCTTTATCACGAATTATTTTTCTTATTTTTTTTTTTAAATTTAAAATAATAAATAATAAACCGTAGATTGAATGGTATTTTAAATGTCGTATTCTTTTCTGCTTCATTCATAATACTTTCAATTTAATTTATGAAAAAATGTTAAATTATAAATATTCTATTTTTATTTCTATAAATGATTTCATAATTCACATTAAATTTAATTATTAATATTATTATTATTATTATATAATTTTTTTAAAAATTCAAATAATATATTTGGTTTAATTATTATTATTATTTTAATATAAATTATATTAATGAAAATGTTAATTTATAAAAAAATCTTATTTTTTTTATTTCGGTAATATAATTTAAATAATTTATATTAAAATTTATTATTAATTAAATATTATTAATTTTTTAAATTTAATAATATATTTATTTCTTATTAAAATTTAATGTTTATTTTTTAATATATTAGAATGAAGAGATTAACTTCTACAAACACTAATGTGGTATGTTGGATCTTAAGAAAGTAAGAAATTAATTCATAATCTTTAATATTTTATTTTTTAATTAAAAAGAAGGGGAATAAACGTTTTTAAATCACAATAGTACAATAGTTTTGTTTAACAAGTCGAGAAGGTTGGTAGTGTGACAAATGTTTTGGAGATGAGAACCTTGTAATCCAAGATAATGTGCTTTTCATCTTCAATCATTTTAGTATAAAAAACGCGACAAATTATTTCATCCCAAAGGTGTTATGGGAATAGACCCACACTTGGTTTCACTTCGAAGCTCATAAGAATTGATTCTTATCTTCACAATGTTCATTTTCTTATTAGGATTGGTAAAGACAAACATAATTCTAGCTAGTAAGAGTGGTGTTCATTACCTCTTTATAATATCTCAACTTCCCTTTCCCCTTTAGCTCTTCATCATCCCACAACTATCCTTAAATTTAGAAGTAATAGTATTTTTAATATTATCCTTATTCTCTAAGATGATGTCCTCCTTTATCTGACAATGGTCGAGCCAAACTTGGACATTCTTGTGCCATGCTCGCTTGAGCCGGAGGTGAGGGTTTTGACTAGAGTTAGAAACAATTTTGGGGAACTTCTTGCCTTCCTTGTTGTAAAACTTCTTCTTATACAACAAATACCTGAACATAGCCATGTTTTCAATGGGGGAAAGACTAGCTTCAATCAAGAGGATATGATAGGGAGTATTTCCTTTAATCTTCAGGTTGTCGGTTATAAATTTCTTTATTCAATCTTCCTTCATGATTCTCTAGACATACTACAACCCCAAACCTCACAACCATATAAAATAATAGGGCTAACAAGAGTCTCAAAGAGGAGTTCTTTTTTACTCCAAACCTAAAGGTCAATCGACTTACAATTGTTTTCAAGCTCACAATAAGTTTTCCATCCTCAAATAATCTTTTTCTCAATGTTATTATTCCAGTTGAGTTGATGATTAATGTCAATACCTAAATATTTGTATGAAGAAAACTTATCCAAGTAATTGTTATCATATATGAAATTATCATGATTGATCTTTTTGGATTTAACTATCATGACTTTAGTCTTGTCTGTATTAATAGTCATACCCATCCCGGAGCAATAATCATCCCGGAGCAATAATCATGGAGGATTTTATGTTGCTTGTCGAGATCATGATGGATTTTGGTTAGGAGGAAGATATCATCAACATAAAGGAGAAGAGTAATGACCATACTAGCAAGCTTGGGGCCATTGCATCCCGCAGCTTCCAACCACTCTTTTAGCTCATCAATGTAAATGCCAAAAAGGGTATGGGATAGGGGGCACCTTTGCATAACGTCAATATTGCATTTAATTTCTTTAGACCAACCCTTGGTGGTCTTAATCTTAGCGACAACATTCTCGTATAGCCAAATCACAACAACTGTCAACTCGAGAGGAACCATTATCTATTCGAGTCTTTACCATAGCTTATCCCGAGGAACTTTGTTGAAAGATTTTTGAAAATCAACAAAACAACGATGATAATACTATATTTTTATTTGAAAATAAAATATAATTTTATGAAATTTTGTATATATATGTATGAACAATTCTTTGAACTGATATTTTCTATGACTACATTAGTTCATTTATTCATATTAATTGATTTTTTAATAAAATATTATTCGACATTATTTTAGTTTTTCTTTTCTTTTTTATTAGTTAATTTAATGATACAAAAAAAAATTATAATTCAAAGCATAAAAAATTATTAACATTATTAGAAAAAAGAAAAAAAAAAATAATATAGAAAGGGCTACCACATTTTCAAATAAAACAAAACTCTACACAATCAATTAAACAAGTGGGATAACTACATAGCAACATAGTCCCTGCCTCTTTTGGTATTTATCGGTATGCTAGCATTGTTGAGGAAGTACAAGGTCCACGTTTTGTCATTATTTGAAAATAGTTTTTTCCATGTTGCACCTCCTAATTCTACAAGCTACTATGACAAACACTGATTGCAGAGTCCTCTACACATTCTTCATTTGTTTACAACTAGTAATTATTACAAAATGATTTAGAGTAAATGTTATTAAGCACTCAAACAATGTCTTGACTACATGTCGATTCGCCCAATAAATGGCGAAAAAAATACATTTACCGGTAGGGGAGATTTTATTAATCATAGGATTAAGCCTTAATTAATTTTTTAATATGCATTAATCCACACCATGGGAGGTTGATTGAGTTTATGTGACATTTCGTCGAATCGTTGCCACAAAATAGGAAAATGTGTGTGTCAACTAACGTGAAAATTGACGGTTTACACTTTTTAATTAACCTGAGTTAGCAATAGCCATTGTGGCAAGCATAGTGTGTAAAGTGATGACATATTGCTCGAAAATAAAGAAACATGGTAGTTGCAATATTTGATTTATGCATGTTGATATGGCCAAAATAGGTGACATGTGGCAGTACAAAGCTTGAGGTGTCGGGTGGAGCATAATACCCACATTAGGCTTGGTGATTCATTTCTCGACACAAATTCATAGTGTATCACTTAGAATTGGCAGGGAACATGGCCTAATAGAAGTTGTGAGACAAAGATCTTTATGTCATTTAACATAAGCATTAATGCTAGTCCTTTTCCAACTAATACATGTCACTGTGTGGTCTATATCGTTTGTCCATGTTAGCAGCTAGAACAACTCATCATAAAACACTAAGTTCAAGGATTAATAGAAAAAATAAATGTCTTATGTTATATAACAAAAGCAAATTCCCATCGTGGCACAACATGAATGTTAATCCTTGCAATTAAAGAATTAATCTATGCACTTTAAGTATTAACATCATTAATTAAGGGTAATCAAATTTATTATGGTTAATGCGTATATTGGAGGCCATTGCACATTTAAATGGAACTAATCGTCACATTTGTTCAACGAAGACTCAGATGTTAGATGTATTTTCAGGCCTTAATGGAAATTCATAAACTTTTGTACCAGAGTAATGGTGAAATGATCATGTATTTATGGCTTAATAAAATGAAAACCTATTAAATTTTGATAATGATTCTTTTTTATTCATGTTGCATAGTTGTCGCATTATTACATTGTTTAGGCCAAAGACAAAGAAAGATCTAGGCTAAATAAACTCAAATTTGCAGAAGATACAAAGAACAATAATCCAATGCAAGTCATTTCACCGTTACTGTTGTATTAAAAGAAAAAAGCGGTAGTAAGAAGAAATTGTAGTGGCTTCTTCTCATTTAAATGCTCTCCAAGTCAAAATGAATGAGAGAACACAAGCTAATGAAATATGTACTCTTGTTCAAAATCCAAAATTGAAATGGAAAATGAAGCCTAAATATTATTGTTTTAGTGCTACAAGAACAAGCATTGGACAACCTACATCAAGAAATAAACGGAGAATCACTACGACACCAAAGGCACAAGTTCAACACACAAAAGGGCATGAAATAAAAATTTCAATTGAAAACTGTGAGAAACTCATAGTTTATAGATGTACACTTTATGGCAAGAACATTTAAGGTACCCCATCTTATATGCTTAGTCATCAACTTGTTGTGAATGAGGATGACAAAGAAGCTGAGAGACCTTTGTAATGAAATAGTAAAAGAGGTATGTGACTATGGTTGTAGCTTATCCAATACTCAAAGATAGCAATAATAAAAGGTAACACATTATGGAGTGGGGTGACAATAGCTCCAAAATTTCTTTCAAGAAATATGTATGTATGTCTAAACTAAAAGTTTTAATCTCATATTTTTGTTTACTTAACTCATATATATAGCAAGTTAATGTTTAGAGAGAAATAAAACAACAAATGCCCATATGAGAAAAAGTTTTAGAAGTAATGGAATAAAGGTGGTCACCTTAGGAAGATTGTCTTAAAACCTACTTGAAAATAATGAATTAAATTCCAAAGCCTTCCATCGACAATTAAGCCAATGTTCAAAAAGTGTCATCTAACACAAGCCATCCATATAGACATAACAATCAACTTAACCAATAGGATGATGCCAATCATTATGTAGTTGCATAAAATATTTAATTTACTTTCATTATGTGGAACTATTTAAAGGATAAATGATATGCTAAAAATGATTACAATTTTCTAAGAAGAAGACTTTGCATTGTTATAAAGCAGAATTTTGAAATTATGAAGACTACACAAGCTAATGGTCAAATTCTCTATCTGGTACACCATCTGTTTACAATGAATTATATGAGATATAGTAAATGTTGAATAGTGTAGCAAGAAAGTCTCAATTTGACTTTGCCTTAGTTAAATTGAAAAATATTGCATTTCCACACCAGCAGACAACTTGGAGGCAGTTAACTTGGGTGACATGGCTCTTGTCCCTCAGTTAGCTCAGTAAATTCAAGTTAGAGGGCTTGAGTTCAGTTAAGCATGTGTGATTGATAAATTATAGTAATCCAATTCAGTTATATCTAGTTGAGTTAAGTTAAACTAGTTTTAAAAGTTATAGGAACTAGTGGAAGGTCAGTTGTGCAGTGAGACAATAGTCTAACTCAATGGTCATCTAGTTGACTGATCAATCAGGCTAAAATAACTAATGCATGTAGAGAATTTGAGTTCCCGACTATGGTGGAGATTCCAGGGCAGTGTAAAAAGAAGTTGTAAACTATTTTGAGTGTACATGTGTTGCATGGAGTCAGATGATAAAACCTTGGGAATTGCACAATCAATTGGAGGAAAATTCCTAAAACATAGGGGCTAATTCTCTAGGATTTACGCAAGGAATAGGGGCTCAAGCAGAGGCAACAATTGACTAAGTCTGGATCAGAGATTCTCATTGAGTAGAGAGATCGGTTATTCACTTGTAGGTTGAGCTCAGACATAGCCAGAAATTGTAATACATCTCTATTCATATGATTAATGCAAAGAGGCTTGATGGTTTTTCCTAGTTGGGTTCCTTCAAGAAAAAAATACTGTGCATGTTACTTATAATTGTATGTTTGCGATTGTTTTTCTAAATTGAGAATTGAATTCCGCAGAGCAGTAGAGTATAAATGTGTTTATTGATTTAGATTAAAATTTCTTGAGCAGTTGCAATTCTATCACCAAATTTCTACATGGTATCAAAGCATGATTCACATTAGAACATGAATTTCTAAGTGTTTTATCAGGATGTTCAAATTTGCAGCTTCAGTGTAGCAGGATCTCTTTAGAGTTGGGAGAATGGCCTTCAATGGAATGAGACTAAAGTATGCTTTGAAAGGTAGCTTTAGTTTCATTTCATGGAAGGATCACATGGAGGTAGTTCTTGATGACAACGGCTTACTAGAATACATCAAGACAAATGTTGTAAAACTGACAGAATCTGATGCCTAGAACCTAGCCCAATGAAAGAAATATGTATCCAAGGTGAGGAGAATAATATTGGAGGGAGTGTGAGACCGCATTGTATCAAATATCCATGGGAGAGAAACTCCTTTCACAAAGTGGAAGGCACTTGTAGAGTTTTTCGAGAATAATAGTCATCATAGAAAATTGGCCCTCAAAGACAAACTTCGAAACATCACGATGCAAAAGAATGATACTACTCCGCAGTATCTCACAATATTTATACAAGTTTGGGATGATCTTGAACGGGCCAGTGTGAATGTTGCAAAATATGACCTAGTGAGCCTAGCTCTCATAGGCCTTCCCAAAAGTTGGCATACCTACTAAGATTCAGTGAATGAGAGGGAGAAATTACCGAATTGGGAACTCTTGTGGTCCGATTTGGTACAAGAAGAGTTTAGGCAGAATACCAGAGATGGAAGTTCATCCAAGGGAAAGGATGAAGAAGCTTTTGCATTGGTTGGAAAGGGAAAAAAGGTTGAAGGGAAGAAATCTCAAACCAAACAAGAATCTAACCAAGGGGGCAAGAAGAAATACTTTTCTAACATAAAATGCTTCAATTGTCATGAATTTATGCACCATGCTATGAAGTTTCCACACAAAAATTCTAGCAAGAAGAACTCAGTAGGAGTAGTAGGTGAAGCTTTGACTTCACAGTTTGAGTTTGACTTCACCCTTATCGTATGCATGGTCAACACTATGATGGGGAGTGTGTGGTAATTGGACTCTGATGCCTCATTCCACATGACAGGGTGTAGATATTTTTTCAATGACCTAGAGGAAAAAGATATCCATATGCATATTGAGCTTGGGGACAACAGAGGGTACAATGCTGCTGGGATTGGTATATTAACCTTTAAGAGGGAGTCAGGATCCCCTCTTCATCTCAAAGATTTCATGTTTTTTCCAAGCCTAAAGAAGAAACTCATATTTGTAGTAGTTTTGGAAGGCTATGGTTATGATGTGATCTTCAACAAAGGGAAAGCATTCTGGAGACACATAGCCACTGGAAAGGTGAAGTAGATCAAAGTTCGTGTGAAGAACCTATATAAACTTGATGTGGAATATTGTGCTGGATTAAGAAGTAAGAAAGAGAAAGTGAAAAGTTGCAATGTCGGTGAATTTTGGCACAAGAGACTGAACCATTTGCATCACGACACCTTAAAGATTATGCAACAAATAACCACTGGCCTCCCTAAAGGAGCACTTGAGCAGTGGGACTTTTGCAAAGGTTATACCTTAGGGAAGTAAGTAAAATCCACATTCCATGACTGAGACAACAAAGCACATGCACTCTTGGAAAGAGTCCGCTTTGATGTTTGTGGAAATTTCTCGACAACCTCCATTGCTAGACATAAATATTTTGTTATTTTTATTGATGATTTCTCAAGGAAGCGTTCGATCTTCTTCATGTGAAAAAAGGACGAGGCATTCTCAAAGTTTATAGAATTCAAGGCACTAGTTGAGAAAGAGATCTATAAAAAGGTGAAGGCTCTTAGGAGCGATAATGAAGGTGAGTATGTTTCGAATGACTTCAAATATTTCTGTGTGAAAGAAGACATTCGAAGAGAGATGACAACACCCCAAAACCCACAACAGAATGTGGTAGTTGAGACAAAGAACCATAGAATTGTTGGAGAAACAAGAGTTATGCTACATGACCAAGGCCTACCATTGCATTCATGTGTAGAGACATGTAACACAACAATCTACTTGTAGAACCAGAGTCCTCATTTGATTCTTGGTATGATTACACTAGAGGAGGCTTTATTGGGGAGAAAGTCAGATGTATCTCACTTTAGGATATTTGGAGCCTTTGTTTACTGCCATGTCTCCAAAGATTGAAGGAAGAAGCTTTAGGTGACAATAGAGTTAGGAGTTTTTGTGGGTTAGAATGAAACTCTACAAAACTATTGGGTGTACCGACCTTCCCTTAGAATGATAGTTGTGCGAAGGGATGTAAATTTTGATGAGGAGAAAGCGATGCAGTGCTCACTTGAGAGGGAGCTTTAGATACCACAAGAAGAAGAGATTTTAGCTCCAAAGGAGGAGCCTCAAGAAGTTGCAGAGCAGCCAAAAATAGAGGAGAAGAAGGTGGAGACATCCACCCAAGCAGAACCATCTAGAGAAGGAAAAAAAACCAGGGAAGCTGATAGATTAGCGCAAGACGTTGTTAAAAATTTTCAACTATGGTCAAATTCCACTTTAGATAGCTTAATTGATGGAGATAATGATTGCATTTAATTCCTCTTTTTGAGTTGCAATCACTCACATAGAATCTCATCCATGCAACTAGAGCCTTCCAGTTGCATGGATAACTCTCCATACATGTGATTGGGGGTTTAAGGTTTCTGCAGTCTAGATTTGACCCCAGTCGCTCGCATGCTAGGATTAAGGGAGTGACTGGGAATCTATAGTCGCTCGCATGACACCCTCCTCTATGCAACCAAGACCTTAAATATTGAATCTCAATCTTCCGAAGATCTCACTGAGTGATTGCAGGGTTTGGAAATTGGCTGCAGATAATAACAGTTGATTAGAGACTTCATAATCATATTTTTGAGTATATGTTTTGTTGGGTTCACTTATGGATGTTTTTTTATGGTTAGTTGCATATATGTATATATGGTTCATTTTACTCTATTTTTTCTGAATCATTTGATGATGATCTAATAAGAAGAAGAATTTGAAAGGGTTTTACCCATAGTGGGTTTTTCTCTAGTCTTTGACCAATCGTGGTGTCTCTATGTGTGAATGATTTCCTTCTATTGTTCCTTTATGTTTCGATGCATTGATGATGATGATATTGTTGTTTCTACATAGTTGCATATGATAATGAATAATGATGTAATATGAATAATGTTATGATGTTATGGGGGTGAACTTAATGTGTTAATAAGGAAATGCAATTATCAAAACGAAAAACAATATAACCCTATGAAAAGTTAACATGGTATCAATGTTGGGATGAAGAAAATTCATGGAGATCATCCCCATTGAGACAACTTTGATGGTAGCAACAGAATATGGAGGAGACCTACAATAATTCTAGGGTTTGAAGATAACCTTAGGCAACTTGTGTATTAGGGTGTGATGGATATCACAAGGTGAGAGTTTGAGATAAACCATGACTTATGGAAATATTTGAGATATTAAATCTAGAAACCATAGCATGGTCAAAGTAAAGATGCTCAAGCACTCAGGACAGATTTGATGAAGCCCTAGATGGGATAGTCTCTAGTAGGCTTGGTTGTTGATAAAGTTAATTGAAATAGTAAATACATCAATTGGACTATGGATAGTGATGACTCTTAAAGGCTAGTTCAAGAGGGAGAGGATCACCTCTCATTGAAGATAAGTTCTTTCTGATTTATGATGCTTATTTATGTCCTTACTTTTGTTTAGACTTATTGATCTTATTATTGTTTTGATAACTATTTATACTTCCATCATGTATATTTAAGTATATGGATGTTTCTAACCTCCTTAATGAGATGTGATAAGTGTATCCTTATTAAGGATCATTTGAGATGCAAAAAAGATGGCTAGAGTTGGAAAATGTAAAGAGGCACTTGATGAAAAGATGACAAAGTGATACAAGCTTCCTATGTCAAATGAAAAGATACAAAAGTATTTGAATACTACAAGGTATGCATGGTATATTTTTTCAATGTTATGTTTCAGCTGTAATATTCGATAGAAATGAAAGCCCTAAGGTACGATTAGAATGTCTCCTTCTCAAATGGTTCATGCATGCATATGAAAGAAATTTGGATTCATACTTGATATTGAACAAGTATCTTACCTTCTAGACATGATGAACTTCTTGATTCTATGAGACTACTTAAAAGTTGATCTTTGATATAGTGGCATACTTGATGTTTGACTTACATCTGTCATTTTTTGGTATCTTGATCCCATGAAGAAGGCTAGCACCTTGATTCTAATAGATGGTAACTTGATGCTACTAATATTGTTTGTCAAAAGAATGATAGCTGTGATGATAGAAATATAACAATGATGTTGATATTCCGGATCTTTTGTTGACCATGGTTATGTTTTCATGTGCTTAGTAATTATGGATTATGGTAAAATTGAATGCCCTGAATTGATTGAGCTATGTGACAAAGAAGTAATGCATGTGATCATGATTCTTGAAGTATGATCCTATTAGCTATTTGACAAAAACCCTTGATGAAATATTGATGTCATGATTCCATGATGAAGTAGTTGTTAACATGATAAATATATGTGATATAATATGAATTTATGGTCTAACAGACCTGCTAATGCATGATATGATCATAGATAGGTTGATGGCATGAATGAGGATGAAAAAAGTGGATTCCCATTCATAGGGAGAACCTGTCCATAAGATCCCTTCTCCTATTTTCATTTGCATTATATACTCTTTAATATTGAAGTATAATTTATGGGCATAAATAGACAAATATATGACAATATTGATTTGCAACAAAGTTCTAATATGAGGTGAGAGAGTTTTCTATTACTCTAAGCCTAAGTCGGATGGAAGAAATCCTACAGGTGTGACTATAGCCTCCCAGCCGCACGAAAGCAAGCTAAAGGGTGCGATTGAGGCACTGAGATAGTTCTGGGTAAATCTGACCACATTCGCTCACTTACAGTGCTTCAGAGAGCGACTAACAAGCCATAGTTGCTTGCATAACATCTTGAAGGGTGTGACTGTAGTATCCTGACCACACAAAGGAAGGCCTATGGGTGTGACTATGCCTGTAGGACAAAAAATTGAGGTTTTGTGCATGATATTATATGTTCACCTAAAAGATGTCTATCCTACAGATGTGGAGTAGACAAAAGAAAGATACGTGAGCTGTAAAGTTTGAAGTTTTACTATAATATGAATATATAGATTGAACTTGTGTTTACAGGTGTCCAGGACATGCATATAGATATGTCATTATGATTTATCTATTGAAGTTTGTGCTACAAGAGTTTGACATGATTTGGCTGATTGATATAGATGAGCAGTGTTTGGAGTCTTAACATGATACGTGATAATGACTTAGAACTTTGCCTTGACGTTGAGATACATTTTGGACTATAGATATCACTATGATAGTGAATTTGGGATTTGACCTGATGACCAATGATTTGATTTGATGACTAATGATTTTCCCTGATGACAATTCTATGTGGGAATGATGACTTTAGTGACTAACATTGGTATTCGATAATGGTTTTGTGTTGGACTCCTCATTCTTAGCACATTGGTTGAAGTCTTGACAGTTGTGTTTTAGTATGAAGTAATCTCTTGATAAGTGGATGGAATCTGCATGACTTATTCTTAGTGCATGCATTTGCATCTAGTGACTTATATTATGAGCATACTATTTGGAAATGACTACTTATTGACGTAGATAAATTCATAACTTGATATTTGGATGAATTTTGGGTTGATATTGCTTATGACAACTTGTTGGCACGATAATAGATGAAGTAATGACTTGATGAGAGCTCTACCTGTCACTTGGTCTAAAGAATGTGATAGTATGATGAATTTGATATTAGTTTTGCTCTGGCTTCTAAACTTTGATGAGTTGACTTATTTGATTTGATTGTACAATATTTATTTATGTGAGACTGAGCATATTGGTTTGGAAAAGTGTTATGTTTGCAGAGAGATTTGAATGGAGCTAGCTCCGTGATCTAGATATGCCTGCATTGTCTGTTATCCGGTGAAGCCAAGAAGATGTGTCGATCCAAACCTCTAATTATAGAAGTGTTCCAAGGTATGACTGATCCGGATTTAAACAGGAACGCAAAAAATTATAGAGATAACCATATACACAAATATGTAGCGGAAATAATACTTCATTTCATTAATGGAAAATACTGAAATATGCTTACAATCAGAAATGGAAATAAACTATCTAGGGCGATGGTAGCTTATCTCTAAGAAGAGATGTGTTGGCTACATGCCTCTGAACTGACTTACAATGAGGTTCGAAGGCCTATTTATTGTTGAGAAACAATGAAAAACCCTTAACATTCCAAAACCTAACCCTAGGAGATGAAACGCCAAACTGTGGGCCCCGTTTGGGGGTAAGTTGGTACAACAACTTCCCAGGGTTGTAACTTTAGCATATGATCTCCGTTTGACGCGTACAATAGCTCATTAGAAAGATCTATTCAAGCACTATCATTGTTGGAATGGCAAGACCGGTCCATGTTCCATGGACCCGTGTTGCCCCTGGATTCCCAAAAAACGTCGTTTAGGGCCTCAAAACGGCTCTAGAAGTTCGGGACCCAAAAAACTGCTAAAAATAATAAGTTGTGCTACAATTAAGGAAACTGAAAATGTTGAGAAAGACAGTGGTGGGGGTCCAGGTGGACTTGGCAGGTGGCCATCAATATCCACCTGGATCAAAATTTCCCAATGAGAGCATGATCCTTCATGTATTGGATTCGTTCGTTGATCTTCTGGCCAGGAAATTCTATCCTGGGCCTTTCAGCTGTGATTGGTTTGCAGGTTTTCGAGGTGACCTTGGGCACTTCCTCTGGCTTGTCCTTTCTTTCTGGAGTTTCACTTCTCTTGTCTACCTGATTATTCAACGCGTTGTGCTTGCTTTGCTGCGGGATTTCACTATTAATCGCCTCTTCATCAACTGATCCAAAAATGATAAACCCCTCATGTCGTGGTGGCACAGAGTTTCCCTTGGGGGAGGGCAATGATGCCACCCCCTGGGAGGTGTCCATGTGCTCTGTGGGTATGCCTTGGATGCTTTGTCGAAAACCTGGAAGTTAGGCCCTCGGTGGTTGCTGCACCTGAGCAGTCTGCGCCGTCTCAGAGTGTTGCTAGAACCCTAGCTGGAGAGCTCCATCTATCCTCCAGCACAATGGGAAAATAAGCTCCCCTCCATAGTCCAACTTCATTATATCCTAACTGGTACTAAAATATTCAAGTTTTCCTTCTATTGATTTTATACCTTTTGAACTTGCATGACTTGTTGGATCAAATGCAACGAATGCCCCACATTCACATGCTTGTTTGACACAACCAACACTCTCGACTCTAAAATCATGACCATAAGCCCACATTGCAGTATATGTTCATACCTTCATCCATAGACAATTTTACATATTTGAAATAAAGAATTAATCTTAAAATTGCGAAAACACATAAATGTGTTTAATTTAAATATATATAGTTAATATCATGATCCATCACATACTTTTATTTCACATGAAATTCTAATTTCACTATATCTAGTTCACTTTCCATGTCCCAATCATAAATTTTCTCCTTCACCAATATGTTCATCCACAATATAGGCCATTGATGACACAATTCTTCAAGGAGTGGAATGCAAGGGTTTGAGATTATATATAATTGTGCGTGTCATTGTTTATCCATATCATCATGCCTTACCACCCATTTCCTAATAATACCATATTAAAAAATTGAAATTATTCCTTCCATCCCTTTCATTCTCATCTGCAATAGAAA
The DNA here is from genome assembly GCA_000404065.3 of Pinus taeda. Lineage (NCBI taxonomy): Eukaryota > Viridiplantae > Streptophyta > Pinopsida > Pinales > Pinaceae > Pinus > Pinus taeda. The sequence goes on along the minus strand of APFE030975069.1, from coordinate 1,241 downwards.
TGGGTGGTTATTATTATTAATCTTTTACAAGGAAAATAGTTTTTAATTAGAACTCATGTTTCTCCACTTGTTTCAAGTTTCTCTCATTCTATTCACTCTTCATCACAATTACCATCCAACATAAGTGGAGCATCTACATGCATTTTTATCAAGAATTCAAATTTTAAAAGGAAGATCCATTAACCATTTACCCTTTAAGTAATGAAGGTTTCCTTACAAAATCCCTTAAGTGCTTTCATATGCCTCTCTAGGAAGAAGTTCTCTACAAATCACCAATACACTAGATAATTGAATGTTTCCAACCAAATGTACCAAAATATGGACCTAAATATCCATAAATAACTTGCATCTATTTCTAAAAAATACAAACAATTTTTGCCACTTCATTATTCCATTTAAGAATTCTCATTGCATATATCACTTTGGACATCATCCACCTAAAGTGAAGTTGTCTCTAGTTACTGTAGAGCCTCTAACTTACACCTCATCATCCACTATTACCTACTGTTTTTCATCACTTACCTCTCTCTTTTGGCTCATTTTCAATGTAAAACCACCCAGATCATTACATTAGATGTCATTAAGCATGATCAAGTGAGCTTTGCTAATGTGTGACTGTTTTGTTTAGATTTTGACATATTTACAGGCATTCCACAGCCCTCTGCCGATTCTGCAGCCATCCGCTGATTCCGCAGCCATCTGGTGATTCTGCAGCCTTTTTGTTAATCTCAAAGTTCCACGTGTCATTTTACCAAATGAGCCACATGGGCACTTAGGAATCAAGGTGCTCGAGGTTCCTGTGCTATTGGTTCAGCCATCCACGTCATCTGCACCTCCGGTCAACAAGGGTCAAGTTACAGTCAACAAAGGCAGCTTAACGGTGATGCGTAAGCTGTTGGGTCACGTCAGTCCAAACGGTGACTTATCCATGTTACGCAGGTTGTGGGAGACATAATCCAACTCTGGATTTAATGCCCATAATGACCAGAACCTCCAGCTCATCCACGCAAGCTTATGACGTGTTAATTAAACCTTAATTACGCATGACAGTCAGTTATTTTTCAGTTTTAGCTGTACGCGTTAGGCTATCTTTTAGATGCCTATAAAAACTTGTGTCTACGTACGCTTAGATAACTTTTTAATTGCTGTGTTTTTATGAACTTGTTATAATTTTAGTGCACTTCAAGACTCTGTTTTAATAGTGCTGTTCTAGCACTCTTGACTGTGATTTTCTGCACATG
>APFE030975058.1:229812-293329 GCA_000404065.3 Pinus taeda | reverse complement strand
TCACATTCCAAAACCTACCCCTAGAAGATGAAACGCCAAATTGTGGGCCCCGTTTTGGGTAAATTGGTACATCAATTTCCCGAGGTCGTAACTTTGGCATACGATCTCCGTTTGATGCGCATGATAGCTCGTTAGAAAGATCTATCTGAGAACTACCACTTTAGGAAGGGTAACATTGGCCCATGGACCCATATTGCCCCCAGATTTCCCAAAAAACGTCGTTTAGGGCCTCAAAACGGCTCCGGAAGTTCAGGACCCGAAAAAACTGCTAAAAATAGTAAACTGTGCTACAATTTAGGAAACTGAAAAAGACTGAAAGAGACAGTTGTGGGGGTCCAAGTGGGATAGGTGGGTGGCCACTAACATCCACTTGGATCATTGAACATGATATCCATGCACACTATAGTTGACTATGATTGACCATGTATCAAACCATAGACAACCAAATTGACTAATGGTAACTTTTGTTTTATTGATAGACCATGATGCACAAGGTGATTATGATTTACAATGGAACCTATGGTTGATTGTAATACCCATATTAACTATGTAACATAGTTTAATTAATATTAATATTATATTTAATATTAAGTATTAAATTTATTATATAAAATTCTAGAAGTTAAAGTTATTAACTTTAATGATTGTATAACTATTGAGATGTTCCTCCATGTTCCTCTAGCCATTGAAGGCTAGTGTTTGAATAACAGCTTAAATTAGCAATGGGGAAAATTTGAATACCTTGGCAGACGAATAACAAAAACCACAAGCTGTTCCATCAACATCATCAATCTCCTGGTTGGCCATCTTGACAATGTTGACCATCATTGACCTTGTTGTTTATGGTTGAATATGATTAGCCACATATGCCCGTGGTTGGCCATGCTTGACCATAGTGATAAAATGGATAGTCACAGTTGACTTAGTTTAACTTGGTTGCGCATGGTTTAAAATGGTTTTGTTTGTCACATTCTAATGTTGTTTTTTTGGCCAATGTGACGATGTTTGATATTTGTCAAATTCTGGTGATACATGTTGCTTGTCAAATTGAGACAGCATTTATTGTTTGGCACATCATGGAATCAATTTTTGTTTGTCACATTCCAACAACATTTATTGTTCATCAAATTTCAATATTGTTTATTGTTCATCAAATTATGATCTCATTTGTTCTTTGTCACTTTGTAATGTTGTTTTTTGCTCATTACATTACAATGTTGTATATTGTTCATCACAATGTGGTGTTTCTTCTTATTCATTACATTTCTATGTTGTTTGTTAGTTATCACATTGTGACATTGTTTCTTTTTCATCACATTGCCATGTTATTTTTTTCTCAAATTGCAACATTGTTTAATGTTTATCACATTTCCATGTCATTTTTTTGTCAAGTTGCAATGTTTTTTAACATTCATTATATTATGACACCATTTTTTCTGCATCATGTTATGCTGACACAATCAGACAATGATTGTTACTTATCACATTATGACGTTAATTTCGTTCATCGAATAGTGACATTGATTTTCTTTGTCAATGTTCACTTTTAGATAATTGTGACCAACCATTATTGACCATGATGCCCATGATGACTAATCTAGATTGGATCATTATATTATTTTTCATCCATCTTGATGCCTTTAGAGTGGAAAGGGTGGAGGAATAAACTCAGAAGACCTTTTTATATCGACAAGACTTAGTTTGGAAAAATGGGATATGAAACATTTTAGTATTTTTTTAAGGAATTAGTTGAATTTTTTAGGGGGTAAAACTTTACACAATGTGACCTTTCCAATAACACAAGAATCACTTCAATCAGAGTCCATATGCGAAAGTTATGCCACTTATAAGTTCACCTTCTTGTTTTCACCACTATAATTCAAGAGGACGCCATGAAAACCCCCATTATTTATGAAAATTGGGCTAGCCAGGTGATTATGATGAAGAAAACTCTAGAAGAGTATATATTGCAACTCTGGTTAAGAGTTAAGGTAGTTAAACCTAACCAGTAGTAGGCTATTAGGTTGTGTTATAACTGGGCCACTATAAGGAAAAGGGGTTCTACTCTTTCAAGTGCATTTGGTACAGAGTCAAGCAAAAATAGCCAAGAGGGGCAAGAGATAGAGAACACAGAGAGGATTTGTACACTGTAGTAGCCCATGGACCACAAGCCATACATATTTGTACTCACGACCATATTTTCATTCAGAGAAAGATAGCGAAGCAACCTCACCTTCTAGCTAGGGTTTTCTCCTGAAAGGGTTTCCTAGGACATATCATGTGTCGAATTTGTTTGTGATATTTTATTTTGCCATCTATAGTTTCTGCATAATTTTAACTTGCATGCATACGCTATTAACAATTATATATATATATAACTAAAATAGTGGTTATTTTGGATTTTTAGGTATAATTTTATTAGTTTTGTTGTAACGAACTATCTAGTAGAAAATCCACAACAGTTTACAGATCATTGACTATGGTTCACCATGGAACCCATGTGGGCTATGGTTGAAGAAGATCATTAGGTTGACAATAAAACATTTTTTTTGTCCAACTATATCATTGTGTTTTAGTGTTCACAATGTGATGAGGCTTGATGTTCTTCACATTATGACGTTATTTATTGTTCATTACATTACAAACACCATTAAAGTTATATTACGAACAATATAAAGTTAAATGACATAAAACTTTTATTACTAAACTATAATACAATTATTAAGGTTATAAAAAAATTACAAAATTTATATTAAAAAATAAATATTGAAATACTTAAAGAGTGTAACAATATAAATTATATTAAATACTGAATTTATTATATAAAGTTATTAACTTTAATGATTGTATAAATGTTTTGTCTATGGGCATGTTGGACACGATGCTTATGGTTGTCTATGTGCATGTTGAACATGACGTCTACTATTGATTGTGGTTGAACATGATATCCATGTGCACTGTAGTTGACTATGATTGACCATGTATCAAACCATAGACAACCAAATTGACTACGGGTAACTTTTGTTTATTCGTATACCATGACGCACAAGGTGATTAAGATTTACAATGAAACCTATGATAACTATGGTTGAGTGTAATGCCCATAGTGACTATGCAACATAGTTTAAATAATATTAAAATAATTTTAAATATTAAGTATTAGATTTATTATATAAAATTATGAAAGTTAAAATTCTTAACTTTAAAAATGTATACAGGCCAATTGATTTGGCTATAGAGATGTTGGGTGAGATGTTTATAGTTGGCTATGAACATGTTGATTATGGTTGAAAATGATGGCGATGTTAAATATGGTTGACTATATCAAATATCATTGAAATATAGTAATATATAATTATTGTGTTACTAAATAAACCAAAATATTATTACTTATGGATTTATATTACACTATAGAGTTGTATTTAGTGGGGTTTCTTAGACCTTTTAGAATATAGAGTTGTATTTAGTGCGGCTTTTTAGACTTTTTATTTAGTAAAAACAAAGTACCCGGTCTCTCCACGTTACTTTGATTGAATGCTAGTGTTTGAATAAAAGTCTAGATCAGCAATTGGGAAAATTTGAAAACCTTGGCAGCCGGACAACAAAAGCCACAAGCTGTTCCATCAGCGTCATCAATTTCCTGCAAATTGATAAGCATAGTTCTGGAAAAGTGTCCTTCCATCCATTCCCTGTTGAAAGGTAAACGTAGACCTTGACGCATACATGGAATAACGCAAAAAACCTTTCTCCGTTCTCCTAATATGACAAATAACTTTTAAGTTGAAGTTGATATTGAACGCCACGGAGAAGATATTTTTATCCCTGTTTTGTTTTGCTTGTAAACCCCTAAAAGTCCACAAATCGAAACCTGCAAAGTCAAAAACTTTAAGAAGAAACGTAACACGAGGTTGGTAATATGAAAACAAAAACGACTTTGGCAATCGAACGTGGGCAATCGAACTTGTAAAATAAACCTAATAAGAAGATGGGCAAATTTAGAAACAAAACGACTTGGCGAATTTGAGCAATCGAACCTACGTGGCACCATGGTTGACTGTGAAATCAAACTCGAAACATGGGAAAAACCATATAAGTAGCATATCAAATCGAAGTCGAAATTTGGGTAAATATAATACTAATTCACGCCGTTGTTTATTTGTCAATGTTTTGGAGGTTTTGTTTTTTTGTTTTTTTTGTTTTTTCTTTCCCATTCACGCCATGGTTTATTTATCACATGTTTTGGAGGTTGGTGTTTTTTTTCATGGTTTTTTTTTTTTTTTTTTTTTAAATTGCTTAGAAGTGATTTTATGGACCAAATTTGAGTCGTAGATTTTCTGATATCTTAGTTACTGAAGGGTTTTTTTAGAGTGCTGAATTCATAGAGTAGAAAAACCCATTTAAATAACAAACATAAAAAAGACCAAATTTTTTTGGCCTTCTAATCCAAGATGTCTAATAATTAGACAATGTCAATTAAAATAATTTAAACTAAGATGTAAGAGTAGTGTCCCAAATAAGTGATTTTTATTTTTACTTTCAAATTAAAGAGCAAAACAATGATTTTTATTTTTAATTTATCTTTCTATCTATGTGAAGATAATAAAATCATATATTTTATTTACTCCAATAAATGCTCTACGCTTAAAAATAATAAAATAATACTTAAAAATAAATCAATGTCTTACATAAACAAATATTTCAATTTTCATCATAATTTTACTTAGACTTTATGTGGAGAGATAGAGATGAGGAAGATAATTAATTTCTCCACTATTTGAGATGGAGTTCATGAATGAGATATGCAAATAATATTATAAATATTTAAGATGGAGTTGATGAATGAGATATAAAAATAATATTATAAATATTATATGATGTGTAATTTACTACTTTGACATGTAATACTTAAGACAAAATAATATTTATAACAAAAATTTAGTGGCATTCACAAATAAAATATCTCATTATTGATATGAAATAATATAATTTCATAATAACTTTATATAAAAAAGAATTATTTTAAATATTTATTTTAATTCTTTTATAATATTTTCACTGTATATTGTGAGGGAGATCTCTAATGTATTATCTTCTTAATATGGAGTTGTATACAATATTTATAAAATATTAGGAAAAAAATTTGATGTGGGTCATAAATCAAATATCTCAATATTAAGATTTTAACAATAAATGTACAAATAGAGCAAAAGTGAGCATGTTTTTATTCTAATAATAGGTTCTTTCTAATTCAAGGCATGAGAGAGATTTGTAATTCCTTCAATGATTTATATGGAATAGACATCTCTCTCTCTCTCTCTCTCTCTCTCTCTCTCTCTCTCTCTCTATATATATATATATATATATAGTACTTCATAATATGGGGGGAATATATTAAGATTTCCATCTGAAAAAATTATATATATGTGTGTGTATCTTGGAATTTTTTTATGTAACCTTCTTGGAAAGAAGTTTTAGACCAGGAGTCATATGTAAGTATTATAGACTAAAAATTGAAATTCATGTTAAATAATTGGATACATGGCACACCATTCAATTTCACTATTGGGAAGACAACGAAATTCATCAAGATTTTAAATGTTACCGTAACTTTTGTTCAATACACTAAATTCTACACTAAATTCTTGTCAAACTTGTGGAATTTGTACAGAAGTCATACTATAGTAGTGTAAGCTACAATTTCAAATTCACAAGGGTTCATATTTTAGATATATATCAAGAATAACTTCACTCACCCAAATCATGTACAAAATAGGGTTTTGAAAGGTGTCTAACTTATAAGTGGAATAAATTTTGATTGGGAAATCTATTTTTGGTGATTCAAAATTTATGATAAAGATGGAAAATATGAGCATTATAATTTTTTCATATGTCTCCTAAGGGTGTTTCAAAATATACTTCACCATCTAAAACCTCAGACAACTCCACTATGATTCAAGAAAAAGAGAAAAAAAATCTCACTATATTGAAGTGGTGGAAAAGAATTTAAAAAATGAAATAGATGAAATGGAAAAGAATATGGAAGATTTGAACAAATCCATGTCTATCATGCTCTTACATACACAAGTGGAGTTAATTCCTAAGGGAGATATCATCACATAAGGAAATCATGAAATCGTGAAGGAAATAAAGATTGAGTACCAAAATCCACATCATTAGGGATTTTATGAAAAAAAAGAACTAATTGATTCCAAAGATTGACATGAGGAAGTTTGATGGCAATGATCTTATAAAATGGATATTCTAGGTGAAAAAACACTTCGATCTACAAGTGATGGCCTTACAAAAGGTAAATATTGCATCCTTATTTCTAGAACAAGATCAATTTGTATGGTATCGGTGGCTTTGTGAAATGAAAATGAATTATAATGTATATTGGTCCATTTTTATAGAAAAATTGATAGCATATTATAGGGATATTGATACAAAACATTATTTTAGTCATTTGGTAAATATTTTTCAAAGAGGTCTAGTTACAAAGCACATTCAACAAATTCAAAAGTTGAGTCTTAGGGGAAACAAAATTTTAGAGGATAATTTTTTAGACATCTTTATGGGAACTTTAAATGAAAGCATCAAACATGAAGTGCATCTCTTTGTTCGTAAATCCATAAAGCATGCTTTCAGTATTGGAAGGAATGTTGTAAGTAAAAATATGACTACTAAAATGCTGATCACTAGCAACTATAAAGAACATCCTTCTCTTTCTCCTAACCAATAATACCCTTATGTTTTCTATGTTGATGATTTACTACTTTTAGACATGGACTATCTTTAGACTGGATGGCTAGGAAAGCCACTTTAGACTTGTGAAATGATGTGATCAATAAAAGTAGTGTAATGTAATTAATTAGTTAATTATTAATAAAAAATAATGTTGGAAGTTACTAAAGGAAGGAGCATTGGAGTTAGAAGATACTTTCCAAGTGGAAGCAGTTGTTTGATGGTTAAATTCAAGATAAATATTTCGCTAAATATCTCTTAAAAACCCCTAGAAAGAAATATAAAGCATTTAATATGATGGGAGAGAAAGATCATACTAAATCACATAGTTGGAGAAAGATACTAAGTTTGGGCGAAAAAAAGCATTGGGGGAGAGAAAGGAAGGCTTTATGAAAAAAGGAAAGAACTTTTTTTCAAAAAAGTAAAAAAAAAATAAAACAAAAGGTCCTATGCAAATCGGTTAACAGACCTAAAAGTGGGACACTGCTAAAATATGTTGTGGGAAAGGAAACAACTTATAAAATACACTATCTAGGAATCAATGGGGTTGCTGATTCCAGTGGAAAGAAGATCTTAGCTTGATGGGAACTAGTGGAATCAGTTCAAGGTCGGGAGGAATGTGCTCCAACTTTGAGTAATATTTTTGTCATCAGTTTAGATATATGACTAGTTTGTTTTCTTACTGCATGATGGAAGTAAAATGCTAGTATGGTTTTATTTAATTGCTTATCTAGTTATATTTTTTCAATTCGAAATAATGAAAGGTTTTTACATTTCACTGCAACGAGATTAAAAGCTCCATAACAATATGTAAGGATATGATTTCACTATAGAACAACAATATAATTTTATGTATGGATTAGTTATATGAAGCTTTGGATTTTGTTGAGAAAATATTAAAGTAGAACTAATGTTTAATATATGAGTGATGAATGATGAATTCTCCATAGATGAGATGGGTTCAATAGTCATAGTCAATTTAACGAGAGGTATAGATGAGATGGGTTCAATAGTCACAGTCAATTTAACGAGAGGTATAGGTAGATAAGGAGAGGAAAATGAGCAAATATGAGTTATTATTATCACCGAGGTAACCTCAAAAAAATTTGCTTGTGCCATAAACTACAAGTCTGGAAAGTATCTATTACGATCAAACTATTAAATAAATTATCCCAGTCTGGAAAGTATCTATTACGATCAAACTATTAAATAAATTGTCCCAGTCTATAGTTAGGAAAAGACCCAAACCCTGCTCATAAAGAATAAAGGTTATCACAGATTTAGTGCATGTAGCGCCAAGTACAATGTAGATAATCCTAGGAAACACATGCAAGAAGAAAAAAAGAATAACAATAAATAATAATTAAAAAAAAGGTATATTCCATATGTTTCAATGAAAAATACATTTCAGGTAGCTACAACATCATGTTTATTTACACAACACATCAATTATTAGCGAAATCATAGGATTAGAACTCAGAAGTGAAATAGAGTCCGCATAATTATATGACATATATTCCTACATGAATCTACAATATAATTGAAGTAATTAATATTTGTGAAACAAATAAAATCATAAGGTGAAATCCCCTTAACATAAAATAATACCCGTTCGTCTTAGTAACGTTGGTCATAGGGGTTCAAAATCTACAGAACAAATAATAAGAAATATGTGAATTAGATATGATTATATATGAGTATAATCTTATGAAAGGTCCAAACCATTTAGAAACAACAAGGTAGAATAGATCTATAAAGCCACTATTGTGATTCCATTACAACACAAAGTTCTTTCGCAACCCTAAAAGAATTCGTACATAACTAAATATGCTTTATCAACTAAGAAATGCAAATTTTAGAAAATGATTAAATAAATAAACATTATATTATATCAATTCGACAATAAGCTACAAAATCCTCTGTCTAGACATTAGTATTAAATACAGAATCATTTATGAAATCTGAAGATTCCGAGTAAATAGTGTAAAGAAAATTATTATATACAAAGAAAATTCCTTAACTATGGTTCATACAACTACTCAGAACCTAGAATCGAAAACTTTCATATACACGATTAAAATGACGAGAGGTTGTAATATAACTTGTCGACCTACAGAATGAATACAAAATAGGGCGAATTACTCCAACACTAAATGGGAAAGGAAAACACTTAGATTTCATTTAACCAGTAGATGTGGCAACCCAAAATTGTGTACCTGAAAAGTGCAAAGAGGTAAACAAGAGTTTTCAAGAGGTACAAGCAAAAATAAACCTATATAAAAAAGATTTTGCAATTGTGGAAACTTTAAGGAAAATTTCAACACCTAAGAGGTATCCACCATGATTACTCCACCGACCCTGTATAAACAAACCCAATAAGAGTTAACACCATTAAATTTTTTCTAGGGTTGCATAACCATACTCACTTGAACAAGGCAATTTTAGTAATTGATTCAAATTTCCAAATCCAAACTATAACACTGAGCCATAAAACAATCAAGGAGAAAAAACTAAGCAATTGTATTGTTTTAAGAATAGATTTAATAGAGGGCGCGACATAAAACCTCGCCAATGGAATACTGGATTTTACCCATATTGAAAGCATGTAAGACAAAACAAACCAAACCATAATGCAAGCCACAACTTGTTTTGAAAACTCCTATACAATATCCCTTTATATTCCTTCTGAGGCTAATTCTAATCAATAAAATTTCCACATTTGAGATGAGGAAAGATATTGGGGTTTTTACCTGATGGGAAGTGGTAGAGGATGTACAACCTTTGACAAAACCACCCAAAATACCCCGAACCCTCCATAACAACACAAAATTCTTGTGAAGGAAAAGAGGAAAATAATAATGAGTATTAGAGGGGGACAAGTTTCATATTTTAAAGAAATTTAAATCTAAATTGTAACCAAGTGTATCCATAGGATAAATAGGGAAAATGTTACATAATTCAAGGAATACCAGCATTTTTCAGGAAATAAAAAGGGGCATGCCTCCACTAGGAATTAGAACAAATTATTGGGGGTGACATCAAACTATGCAAGATGACAAGAAGGGGTAGCATCAAACCCTACAAGATGATAAGAAAATAACTCGTCAAGCATCAACTTGGAACATAGTCAACAATGCATTCAGAAGGAGAATTTTGGCACTAATCTCACTAATTTAAACTAAGAAAGAACAAAACCCACACAAAAGGACAACTTCAACAATAACAAAGAAGCCATACCTACGCGAGAGGTGCGGTGTATTGTCTGAGCACAAATTTTGTAGGAAAATATCTCTAGCTAGAGAGGAAGCTGGTGTCACGAGTTCAACCCAACAAGTGTAAGAAACCCTCCTTCACTGTAGCGGTTCTCTATATTAGGAACAAAGATCGAACATAATAGAATGTACTAGGGAAAATAAGTTATGGTTAGTTTAAAACCCTAAATCATCTCTAGTCACTGGATGCAACCAACTTTCTACAACGTTAGATGGAATCAAGTGTGGCAAGGCACGATACGTGCACGTGATAGCTAGAGGGAGCGCCAATGAAAAACCACCAATTGTAGCCATAGTTTAAAGAAAAGGTAATATAACACATTCAACCCTTAAATAAAGCAAAATTACATCCTTAGAATCATCTATGCTATAAGTTTGTAGCGTCACGATAAGTTATGACCAATGTAGGTATTCCACAAAAAAACTTATCATAATGTATAGCTATTCTATTGTATTTTTAATTGATCATGTAGTTAAACCATTAGGCAAGAAAAAAAATATGACCATGTATACGTTGTAGGTAATGGTATGCCTTGGAAATAAAAACTATATAAAGTGAAGTATTAAATAAAGGGATACAATGGAATTAGTTAATTATGGATTAGGTACCATACATATATATATAAAAGAGGGGTAGGTAGGTAACCCATCATCACTTCAAATTTGGAAACTTCCCTATGGGGTAAGAATCTATATATACATACTTAACAATTTTTTTTTTTGTAGAATTAGGGGACATGAATCTTATTAGAGATCCAAGTTTCAAAATTGGGCCTACAGAGAACCACCATATTTTAAAATTATTTTAATAACATTGTGTATAATTTAAGTGTCTAGACTAATAATGAGCTGGTGCTAACTATAAGGTAGTCAAGTGACACAAGGATGCTAGACAAAATGACAGATGATTCAAATTTACCTATGGTAGAAGGAGAAAGACTTTACGTCAAATTAGGAGTAGGAAATACCCCACCTGCAACTCAATTTATGGATATCATATGAATTTTACAGCAGGAGCTAGTTCATCTCAGAACTAGTCATGAAAGAATACGGAGGGCTAGTGAAGAAAAAGAAAAAATGATAAAAGATTCAACTAAAAAATATAGTCACAGACCAATAAGGACTATGGAAGGTGAAGACAAAATGGATCCACTGAAAAGAAAGAATGGTGAGATAGAAACAGAAAAAACTTCTCTAGGGACACAGAAAAGGAAGTAGAAACTGGAGTTACAAGGGGATTTCAAAATAATCAAATCCCATACATTTGACAGTGAAAAGGAAGAGGATTCAAAATCCTGGATTATCAATATTATAAAGCACTTCCAATTTTATGAAGACAAGAGTAATTTGAAGGCTAGATTGGCCATTTATTAGCTACAAGGAAAATATCAACTTTAGTGGGAGGAGATCAAGACAATATACACGATGGAAGAAACAAATGTTTCTTGGAAAGAGTTCTAAAAACACTTCAAGGCTAGATATTTAAGTGAAGGATACTATGATGATCAGGAAAAGGAGTTTCATGAGTTAAGATTGGGATAGTTAATTATGGACAAGTGTGTAATTAAGTTCACTAATTTGATGCGGTATGTCATTTACATTAAGGAAGAGAAAGCCAATGTGCAGATGTTTTTAAACTACCTACCAGTCCCTTATAAAGAAAGGATTGAGTTCAAAAATCCTAAAATAATGGATGAGGAAGTGAGAAAAGAAAGCCTATGTTATCAACAATTCAAAAACATAACAGAAGGCTCAAAATCCTAGCAAAGTAAGGACATAAAAAAATCTACAATGGGGACAAAAAGAAAAAAAACTTGCATATCTTAATCATTTTGGAAGGGACCACTAGTGGAAGAAATTCAGTATAGGAAATCTCAACCAACTTGCTCAATCCCAAACTGGGTCCAAAACCATGAATTTAAATAATAAAAATCTAGGCTTGGTCAAGAAAAGAGAGTCATTGAAATGTTGGGGTTGTAGAGAACCTCACTTTTTGAGGGACTACTTGCATAACCCCAAGTTTATTCATAATATACAAGCAATACATGAGGCTACAACAAAAAATGGTATTGCAAGGAATATCTCGAAGAAAAGCACTGCACTGGAGGATAGACAAGTGGGGCATCAATCCACCGTGATTGATGTTGAAGATAATATTTTAAACCATTCTGTCTCTGTATTAATTAACCTAGGGGCTAGTCTTGATTATATTAGTCCTCAAGTTGTGCAAAAATGTAAATTAAAATTTGAAATTTTTAAGAATGCATCGTTGTTACAACTAACAACTGACACAAAGAGGAAGGTAATTATCCAAATAAAACAATGTCCTATATATTTAAATGGTTGTTTCATTGAGGTAAACTTAAATATACTCCCTTTAGGGTCTTATGATGTGTTAATAGGCATGGACTAGTTGGAAAAACATGGAGACATAATAAATTGATTAGAGAGAACAGTGAATTGTGTAAATCAAGAAGGACAATTACACTTAATAAAAGGCACACCAAGACCATTTATAGTTAGACAAATTTTAGCATTACAGTTGAAAAGGAGTGCTAGGAAATATTGTCAACTGTTCGCTGTATAAATTGAAGAAGATACTCAGCAAACAAAAATTTGATAATTAGAGGAGTTACCAATTATTAGAGAATTTAAAGATGTATTTTTGGAAGAGATTCCAGGTCTACTTCCTTGAAGAGACATAAATTTCTCCATTTATCAAGTTCCAGGAGCTACCTAAGTGTCTAGAGCACACTATCGAATGAGTATTCCCAATATATTAGAATTGAAAATGCAGTAATAGTAATTACTGATTAGAGAATATATTAGACCTAGTGTTTCACAATGGGGGGCTCAACTACTATTTGTGAAAAAGAAGGATGGTACATTTATAATGTGCATAGGCTACTGATAATTAAACAAATTGACCATTAAAAGTAAATACATGATGCCCCTCATCAATGATTTGTTTGATCCAAGTAAGAAGGGAAACCATATTCTCAAAAAATAATTTGAGATTCGAGTATCATCAGTTAAAAATAAAAGATGAAGACATTCGCATAACATTTTTTCAATCTAGATATGGTCACTATGAATATGCAGTGTTACCATTTAGTCTTACTAATGCACCAACAACATTTATGTGTTTAATGAATATCGTGCTTAGTAAGTATCTTGATAAATTTGTGCTAGTGTTTGTAGATGAAATTTTGGTGTATTCTAAGAATTAGGAGGAGCATAAAGAACATTTTAAACTAGTGCTACAAACTTTAGGATAACTTCAAATATGCTAATTTTAGTAAATTTGAGTTTTATAAGGACAAAGTACAATATCTATACCATGCCATTTCCACGAAGGTCTTGTTTATTGATCCATAAATGTTTAAGGTCATTTTTAATTGGCCCATACCCAAGGATTTGTCATATGTCTGGTCCTTCATGGGAGTTACAGGATACTACAAAATATTTATTGAAGGTTTCTCTAAACTGCCTACCCTATCACTTCCTTACAAAATAAAGGAACAAAAATTGACTGGAAAACAAAGTGTTAGGAAAGTTTTGACAAACTAAAAAATTTGTTAACAATAGCACCTACTTTCAAGATTGGGAATCTCGAAAAGTAATTCATTGTATGCACATATGCTTGTTTGGAAGGTTTAGGTAGAGTTTTGATACAGGAAAATTTAGTAGTGGCTTATGGATCTAGAAAACTAAAACCACATGAAAGGAAGTATTCATTGTATGATTTATAGTTGGATGTTGTGATACACACTTTAAAGATGTGGAGACACTACCTATTGGGAAAAAAGTTCACTTTGATAACATATCACATTAGCTTAAAATATTTTTTCAACCAACTAGATCTTAACACCAAACAAGCTAGTTAGATGGATTTCCTAAGTGAAATTTATTTCAAGATAAAACATATTAAGGGTAAAGAAAAATAAAGTAACAGATTCTTTAAGTAGACATGCACATTCCCATATGGAAATTTTTGTTCGTAGTGTTAGTATAGATTTTGTGGAGCAGATTAGGAATGCAATACAGGAAGATCAAAATTATCTAAAAATTCAACAAAAATTGCAACAGGTGGTTATTTTGGGCTATGCTAAAAATTTAGAAGAATTAGTAATGTACAAAAACAAATTGTGCGTTCGTAACACCAGTTCTTCAAAACAAATGATATTAGATGAACGTCATAAGAAACCACATGCTGTAAATCCTAGATATCAAAAGATGATAATTGCACTAAGGAAGTAGTTTTACTGGCCTAGCATAAAAAGAGAGGTAACAAAATATTTATCTAAATTTTTGGAATTTCAGCAAGTGGAGGTAGAACACCAAAAGCCAGCTCGACTATTGAATCTACTGGCCATTCTCGAATGAAAATGGGAGGCGATATTGTTAGAATTTATTACAAGATTGCCAGAAACCAAATCGAAACATGACTCCATCATGGTGGTTGTGGACACACTAAGAAAGACATCACACTTTATACCTGTAAAATCTACAAATGGAAAAACCTAGATTAGAAATATTTTATGAAGGAGATCTTTTGACTGCATGAGATACCAAAAGTGGTGGTACTCGATATGGATGCTAAATTAACTTCCAAATTTTGGAAGGCTTTGTTTGGAGGGATGGGAGCGTAGCTTAATTTTAGTACTGCTTATCACTCCCAAAGTGATTGAAAAATGGAGAGGACCAATCATATCCCAGGGGACATGTAAAGAATGTATTTTATGCACATACCTACTAAATAGGAATATTTCCCACACTTAGCATAATTTTCCTACAACAACAGTTATCAGGCCTCGATAAATATGAGTTCTTTTGAAGCCTTATATGGAAAAAAATTCCATACAATTCTCAATTGGATTTAGGTGGAAGAAAGGCTAATCTTGGGACCAGATGTATTACAAGAAATGGAATAAGTGGTGTGAAAAAATAGGCAAAATATAAAAACTTCACAGGATAGACAAAAATGTTATGTTGATAAAAACAAAACCCATAAGGACTTTAAATTTGGAGAACATGTATACATAAAAGTTAAACCAAGGAAAAAAACCTTAAGGATGGGAACCTGTGCCAAATTAGCACCACATTTTTGCAGGCCTTTTGAAATTTTGGACAGGTTTGGACTAGTACCGTATTAGCTAGCATTTCCCAACCATATAAAAGTACACAATGTTTTTCATGTATATTTGTTAAAAAAATATGTCCATGATAATTCTCATATAATTGATTGGAGCTTCATACAGGTAGAACTAGAATTTTTTCCCCATTTTTCATATTAGATTGGAGAGAAATCTTGCTCTAGAATTCGTACATAACTAAATATGCTTTATCAACTAAGAAATGCAAATTTTAGAAAATGATTAAATAAATAAACATTATATTACGTCAATTAGACAATAAGCTACCAAACCCTCTGTTTAGACATCGGTATTAAACACCTTAGAACCATAGATGAAATTTGAATATTCCGAGTAAATAGTGTAAAGAAAATTATTATATACAAAGAAAATTCCTTAACTATGGTTCGCACAACTACTCATAACCTAGAACCGAAAACTTTCATATACACCATTAAAATGACAAGAGGCCGTAATATAACTTGTCGACCTACAGAATGAATACAAAATAGGGCGAATTACTCCAACACTAAATGGGAAAGGAAAACACTTAGATTTCATTTAACCAATAGATGTGGCAACCCAAAATTGTGTACCTGAAAAGTGCGAAGAGGTAAACAAGAGTTTTGAAGAGGTACATGCAAAAATAAACCTATATAAAAAATATTGTGCAATTGTGGAAACTTTAAGGAAAATTTCAACACCTAAGAGGTCTCCACCATGATTACTCCACCGACCCTGTACAAAGAAACCCAATAAGAGTTAACACCATTAAATTTTTTGTAGGGTTGCATAACCATACTCACTTGAACAAGGCAATTTTAGTAATTGATTCAAATGTCCAAATCTGAACTATAACACTGAGCCATAAAACAATCAAGAAGAAAAAACTAAGCAATTGTATTGTTTTAAGAATAGATTTAATAGAGGGCACAACATAAAACCTCACCAATGGAATACTGGATTTTACCCATATTGAAAGCATGTAAGGAAAAACAAACCAAACCATAATGCAAGCCACAACTTGTTTTGAAAACTCCTATACAATATCCCTTTATATTCTTTCTTAGGCTAATTCTAATAAATAAAATTTCCACATTCGAGATGAGGAAAGATATTGGGGTTTTTACCTGATGGGAAGTGGTAGAGGATGTACAACCTTTGACAAAGCCACCCAAAATACCCCGAACCCTCCATAACAACACTGAATTCTTGAGAAGGAAAAGAGGAAAATAATAATGAGTATTAGAGGGAGACAAGTTTCATATTTTAAAGAAATTTAAATCTAAATTGTAACCAAGTGTATCCATAGGACAAATAGGGAAAATGTTACATAATTCAAGGAATACCAGCATTTTTCAGGAAATAAAAAGGGGCACGCCTACACTAGGAATTAGAACAAATTATTGGGGTTGACATCAAACTATGCAAGATGAAAAGAAGGGGTAGCATCAAACCCTACAAGATGATAAGAAAATAACTCGTCAAGCATCAAATTGGAACATAGTCAACAATGCATTCAAAAGCAGAATTTTGGCACTAATCTCACTAATTTAAACTAATAAAGAAAAAAACCCACACAAAAGGACAACTTCAACAATAACAAAGAAGCCATACCTACGCGAGAGGTGCGGTGTATTGTCTGAGCACAAATTTTGTAGGAAAATATCTCTAGCTAGAGAGGAAGCTGGTGTCACGGGTTCAACCCAACAAGTGTAAGAAACCCTCCTTCATTGTAGTGGTTCTCTATATTACGAACAAAGACTGAACATAGTAGAATGTACTAGGGAAAATAAGTTATGGTTAGTTTAAAACCCTAAATCATCTCTAGTCATTGGATGCAACCAACCTTCTACAACGTTAGATGGAATCAAGTGTGGCAAGGCACGATACGTGCACGTGATAGCTAGAGGGAGCGCCAATGAAAAACCACCAATTGTAGCCGTAGTTTAAAGAAAAGGTAATATAAAACATTCAACCCTTAAATAAAGCAAAATTACATCCTTAGAATCATCTATGCTATAAGTTCGTAGCGTCACGATAAGTTATGACCAATGTAGGTATTCCACAAAAAAACTTATCATAATGTATAGCTATTCTATTGTATTTTTAATTGATCATGTAGTTAAACCATTAGGCCAGAAAAAAAATATGACCATTTATACATTGTAGGTAATGGTATGCCTTGGAAATACAAACTATATAAAGTGAAGTATTAAATAAAAGGATACAATGGAATTAGTTAGTTATATATATATATATATAAAAGAGGGGTAGGTAGGTAACCCATCATCACTTCAAATTTGGAAACTTCCCTATGGGGTAAGAATCTTTATATACATACTTAACACGTTTTTTTTTTGTAGAATTAGTGGACATGAATCTTATTAGTGATCCAAGTTTCAAAATTGGGCCTACAGAGAACCACCATATTTTAAAATTATTTGAATAACATTGTGTATAATTTAAGTGTCTAGACTAATAATGAGCTGGTGCTAACTATAAGGTAGTCAAGTGACGCAAGGATGCTAGACAAAATGACAGATGATTCAAATTTACCTATGGTAAAGGAGAAAGACTTTAAGTCAAATTAGGAGTAGGAAATACCCCACCTGCAACTCAATTTATGGATATCATATGAATTTTACAACAGGAGCTAGTTCATCTCAGAACTAGTCATGAAAGAATACGGAGGGCTAGTGAAGAAAAAGAAAAAATGATAAAAGATTTAACTGAAAAATATAGTCACAGACCAATAAGGACTATGGAAGGTGAAGACAAAATGGATCCACTGAAAAGAAAGAATGGTGAGACAGGAACAAAAAAAACTTGTCTAGGGACACAAAAAAGGAAGAAGAAACTGGAGTTACAAGGGGATTTCAAAATAATCAAATCCCCTACATTTGATGGTGAAAAGGAAGAGGATGCAAAATCCTGGCTTATCAATATTATAAAGCACTTCCAAGTTTATGAATACAAGAGTAATTTGAAGGCTAGATTGGCCATTTATTAGCTACAAGGAAAATATCAACTTTAGTGGGAGGAGATAAAGATAATATACACGATGGAAGAAACAAATGTTTCTTGGAAAGAGTTCTAAAAACACTTCAAGGCTAGATATTTAAGTGAAGGATACTATGATGATCAGGAAAAGGAATTTCATGAGTTAAGATTGGGATAGTTAATTATGGACAAGTGTGTGGTTAAATTCACCAATTTGATGCGGTATCTCCTATACATTAAGGAAGAGAAAGCCAATGTGCAAATGTTTTTGAACTACCTACCAGTCCCTTATAGAGAAAGGATTGAGTTCAAAAATCCTAAAATAATGGACGAGGAAGTGAGAAAATAAAGACTATGTTATCAACAATTCAAAAACATAACAGAAGGCTCAAAATCCTAGCAAAGTAAGGACATAAAAAAATCTACAATGGGGAAAAAAAGAAAAAAAACTTGCATAACTTAATCATTTTGGAAGGGACCACTAGCGGAAGAAATTCAGTATAGGAAATCTCAACCAACCTTCTCAATCCCAAACTGGGTCCAAAACCATGAATTTAAATAATAAAAATCTAGGCTTGGTCAAGAAAAGAGAGTCATTGAAATGTTGGGGTTGTAGAGAACCTCAATTTTTGAGGGACCACTTGCATAACCCCAAGTTTATTCATAATATACAAGCAATACATGAGGCTACAACAAAAAATGGTATTGCAAGGAATATCTCGAAGATAAGCACTGCACTGGAGGATAGAAAAGTGGGGCATCAATCCACCATGGTCGAGGTTGAAAATAATATTTTAAACCATTCTGTCTCTGTATTAATTAACCTAGGGGCTAGTCTTGATTATATTAGTCCTCAAGTTGTGCAAAAATGTAAATTAAAATTTGAATTTTTTAAGAATGCATGGTTGGTACAACTAACAACTGACACAAAGAGGAAGGTAAATATCCAAATAAAACAATGTCCTATATATTTAAATGGTTGTTTCATTGAGGTAAACTTAAATATACTCCCTTTAGGGTCTTATGATGTGTTAATAGGCATGGACTAGTTGGAAAAACATGGATAGGTAATAAATTGATTAGAGAGAATAGTGAATTGTGTAAATCAAGAAGGACAATTACACTTAATAAAAGGCACACCAAGACCATTTATAGTTAGACAAATTTTAGCATTACAGTTGAAAAGGAGTACTAGGAAATATTGTCAACTGTTCACTGTATAAATTGAAGAGGATACTCAGCAAACAAAAATTTGATAATTAGAGGAGTTATCAATTATTAGAGAATTTAAAGATGTATTTTTGGAAGAGATTCTAGGTTTGCTTCCCTGAAGAGACATAAATTTCTCCATTTATCTAG
The DNA here is from genome assembly GCA_000404065.3 of Pinus taeda. Taxonomy (NCBI): domain Eukaryota; kingdom Viridiplantae; phylum Streptophyta; class Pinopsida; order Pinales; family Pinaceae; genus Pinus; species Pinus taeda. The sequence goes on along the minus strand of APFE030975058.1, from coordinate 273,819 downwards.
TGCCAGGAGCCACCTAAGTGTCTAGAGCACACTATCGAATGAGTATTTCCAATATATTAGAATTGAAAATGCAGTAACAGTAATTATTGATTAGAGAATATATTAGACCTAGCGTTTCACAATGGGGGGCTCAAATACTATTTGTGAAAAAGAAGGATGGTACATTTCTAATGTGCATAGGCTACTGATAATTAAACAAATTGACCATTAGAAGTAAATACATGATGCCCCTCATCAATGATTTGTTTGATCCAAGTAAGAAGGGAAACCATATTCTCAAAAATTAATTTGAGAGTCGAGTGCCATCAGTTAAGAATAAAAGATGAAGACATTCGCATAACAATTTTTCAATCTAGATATGGTCACTATGAATATGCGGTGTTACCATTTAGTCTTACTAATGCACCAAAAACATTTATGTGTTTAATGAATATCGTGCTTAGTAAGTATCTTGATAAATTTGTGCTAGTGTTTGTAGATGAAATATTGGTGTATTCTAAGAATTAGGAGGAACATAAAGAACATTTTAAACTAGTGCTACAAACTTTAGGATAACTTCAATTATATGCTAATTTTAGTAAATTTGAGTTTTATAAGGACAAAGTACAATATCTATACCATGCCATTTCCACGAAGGTCTTATTTGTTGATCCATAAATGGTTAAGGTCATTTTTAATTGGCCCATACCCAAGGATGTGTCATATGTCTGGTCCTTCATTGGAGTTATAGGATACTACAAAAGATTTATTGAAGGTTTCTCTAAACTGCCTACCCTATCACTTCCTTACAAAATTAAGGAACAAAAATTGACTGCAAAACAAAGTGTTAGGAAGGTTTTGACAAAATAAAAAATTTGTTAACAATAGCACCTACTTTCAAGATTGGAAATCTCGAAAAGGAATTCATTGTATGCACATATGCTTGTTTGGAAGGTTTAGGTGGAGTTTTGATACAAGAAAATTCAGTAGTGGCTTATGGATCTAGAAAACTAAAACCACATGAAAGGAAGTATTCATTGTATGATTTATAGTTGGATGTTGTGATACACACTTTAAAGATGTGGAGACACTACCTATTGGGAAAAAAGTTCACTTTGATAACATATCACATTAGCTTAAAATATTTTTTCAACCAACTAGATCTTAACACCAAACAATCTAGTTAGATGGATTTCCTAAGTGAAATTTATTTCAAGATAAAACATATTAAGGGTAAAGAAAAATAAAATAACAAATTCTTTAAGTAGACATGCACATTCCCATATGGAAATTTTTGTTAGTAGTGTTAGTATAGATTTTGTGGAGCAGATTAGGAATGCAATATAGGAAGATCAAAATTAGCTAAAAATTCAACAAAAATTACAACAGGTGGATATTTTGGGCTATGCTAAAAATTTAGAAGAATTAGTAATGTACAAAAAAAAATTGTGCGTTCCTAACACCAGTTGTTCAAAACAAATGATATTAGATGAACGTCATAAGAAACCACATGCTGTAAATCCTAGATATCAAAAGATGATAATTGCACTAAGGAAGTAGTTTTACTGGCCTTGCATAAAAAGAGAGGTAACAGAATATTTATCTAAATGTTTGAAATTTCAGCAAGTGGAGGTAGAACACCAAAACCCAACTCGACTATTGAATCCACTGCCCATTCTCGAGTAAAAATGGGAGGTGATATTGTTAGACTTTATTACAAGATTGCCATAAACCAAATGGAAACATGACTCCATCATGGTGGTTGTGGACACACTAAGAAAGACATCACACTTTATACCTGTAAAATCTACAAATGGAAAAACCTAGATTAGAAATATTTTATGAAGGAGATCTTTTGACTGCATGAGATACCAAAAGTGGTGGTACTCGATATGGATGCTAAATTAACTTCCAAATTTTGGAAGGCTTTGTTTGGAGGGATGGGAGCGTAGCTTAATTTTAGTACTGCTTATCACTCCCAAAGTGATTGACAAATGGAGAGGACCAATCATATCCTAGGGGACATGTAAAGAATGTATATTATGCACATACCTACTAAATAGGAATATTTCCCAACTTGGCATAATTTTCCTACAACAACAGTTATCAGGCCTCGATAAATATGAGTCCTTTTGAAGCCTTACATGGAAAAAAATTCCATACAATTCTCAATTGGATTTAGGTGGAAGAAAGGCTAATCTTGGCACCAGATGTATTACAAGAAATGGAATAAGTGGTGTGAAAAAATAGGAAAAATATAAAAACTCCACAGGATAGACAAAAATGTTATGTTGATAAAAAAAAACCCATAAGGACTTTAAATTTGGAGAACATGTATACATAAAAGTTAAACCAAGGAAAAAAACCTTAAGGATGGGAACCTGTGCCAAATTAGCACCACATTTTTGTAGGCCTTTTGAAATTTTGGACAGGTTTGGACTAGTAATATATTAGCTAGCGTTTCCCAACCATATAAAAGTACACAATGTTTTTCATGTATATTTGTTAAAAACATATGTCCATGATAATTCTCATATAATTGATTGGAGCTTCATACAGGTAGAACTAGAAGTTTTTTCCCCATTTTTCATATTAGATTGGAGAGAAAGCTTGCTCTAGAATCGAGCCATCCCTTAGGATAAAGTTAAATGGAAGCACTTTACAGCTGAGGAGACCACTTGGGAGATAGAGAGAAAAATGCGGGAGGATTTTCTAACACTCTTCGAGAAGGAATGAAATTGAACGTTGAACATCGAGGAGATTGTTAAATAAAAAGGGGAGAATATGTAATACCCCTCAATTTTCTATGTTGATGATTTACTATTTGTAGACATGGACTATTTTTAGACTTGTGAAATGATGTGATTAATAAAACTAGTGTGATGTAATTAATTAGTTAATTATTAATAAATAATAATGTTGGAAATTAGTCAAGGAAGGAGAAATGGAGCTAGAATATTATTGCCAAGTGGAAGCAGTTTTTTGATGGTTAAATTCAAAATAAACATTTCCCTAAATATCTCCTAGAAATCCCTAGGAGGAAATATAAATGATTTAATATGATGGGAGAGAAATATCATATTAAATCACTTAGATGGAGAAATATACTAAGTTTGGATCAAAACAAAATGCTGTAGGAGAAAAAGGCAGGCTTTAAGGAAAAAGGAAAGAACCTTTTTTCGAAAAAGGATAAAAGACAAAATGAAAAGGACTAGGAAAATGGATTGGCAAACCCAAAAGTGAGATACTTCTAAAATATGCTAGGGGAAAGGAAAAAAATTTACAAATTACACCATTCGGGAATCAATGGGTTTGTTGATTCCAACAACAAGTAGGTCTTATCTCGAGGGGAACTAGTGGAATCAGTACAAGGTCGAGAGGAACATGCTCTGGCCTTGAGTAATTTTTTTGTCATGAGTTTTGATATAAGTCTAGTTTGTTTACTTATTGCATTAACTGCTAGCATGGTTTTATTTAATTTTTTATCAGGTTATATTTGTTCAATTCGAAATAAAGAGAGGATTTTACATTGCACTATAATGAGATTAAAAGCTCCATGGTGGTATGTCAAGATATGATTATGGTATACAATGGAAATATAATTTTTTGTATGAATTAGTTATATGAAGTTTTTGGATTTTGTTGAAGTTGAATTAATGTTTAGTAGACGGGTGATGAATTCTCAGTTGATGAGACAAGTTTAATAGTTACACTCAATAATGAAAGGTATAAGTAGATAAGGAGAGGAAAGTGAGAAAATACGAGTTATTATTATGACCAAGGTAATTGTAAAAAAATTGATTGTGTCATAAACTACACGTTCGAAGAGTCTATATTACGAAGAAAATATTAAAGAAATTACCCCAATTTAGAATTAGGAAAAGACCCAAACTTTAACACCCCCTCCCAGGTCTACCCAAAGTAGCCATGCCAACTGGGTTAAGGATGAGGAGAGATGATACTATGATTAGATTCAACATCCTATGTCACCTTAAGGAAGTGGAATCAATGGAACATCACATACAATCATCTAGCAACATCAAAATAATCCTCAAGAGACAAGTTAGCCACTCAGACAACATGTCCCTGGGTACCACTATTATTCTATAACTCTTAGGCCATAGTCACTCTCATTCTATGGGTAAGAGAGTGACCAGAAACCCAAAGTCAGTTTCATAGGCTTTCCTGCCAGCGACTATGGACCAAAATTACTAGTTATGTGCCAGCAACCCCAGGATTTCTATCCCAGAATCCTGGCCTCTGCTCAGAAGTTGTTGTGACTTCTAGAATTGATTAATAACATGATAAAAATGTTGATCAATCAAGAATCACCCTTAGGACTATGCCTGCGCACCCACAATCGGGACTAACATTATGTCAAACACTTGACATCAATGCAACCTACGGGTCTAGGATAGAAGACATCGCATAAATGACTGAAAGAACTTATGAAACATAACTAGAAGGCTCACCTCATTCTCTATTTAACTACTACATCATCAATTAGGTATTTCATCCATCCATTTAACAATTACAAGTAAATATATGAAATAACCATGACATAAACCAATCGTTCAACCATACTTATCACCAGCATAAAACCATACAAATATTAGAGATATGACTACCATTAAATCTACATATAAATCAGTGAAAAAGTAATATAACTTAGCTTTTATTAATCATAGGAAAATCCAACCAGGTTTGGGACTTCCACGTACCACCCGACCATAGACATGGCTGAACCAAATCTCTCTTTCAGCTAGTCACCCTGTGCCATATTCTAAGCATGAATGTGGGATTTCATAGAACAACCAATCCAAGAATAACCAAGGGAATCTAGAGGTTAAACCACCTCCACCCTCACCAAACCGTCATCACGCCAAAACCGTTGCTCCAATCAAAACTAAACTGAACTTGGAATTCCATCAGGAATCCATCACTATCCTTGAGGAAATTTTCATCCACTTGCGTCTCAGGCTTTACCACAATCCAAACCAAGGTCACTAGGCCCTAAACCAAGGCTTCTCCCTCAAGCTTTATTGGTATCCTGCCAAAAATGGCCACGAGATTCCTAGGCCTTTGGGAATGAACCTTGAGACCACCTCTGCCATGGATTTTGAAATCCATCTAGCAATTCCGAAGCTCAAAAACCGAAATAACATCCGAACATACCATGACATCTGGAAAAAGGCTAGGTTAGGCTAAAATCCACTTCCATCACCTAGCAAAACCATGCCATTGACAACAAGAGAACCATACACCAACATGCAAATCCATGCATGTCAAAACCAGTTAGGAAACCACATATGCAAAAGGTTACCTGCAAGTATTCTTGCTGAAGCTACCTGATCCTTCTCTTGCTTCCTTGATCCTTGATTTCGTTTCTTTCCCTTTTCTTGCTTTTCCTTCCTTGATCGAAAGCTAGAGTGCTCCAAGAAAACTCTAAGTGACCAATAGTGAGAGAGAGAGAATAATGAGAGATCTCGAAACTTTCCCTCACTAAAAGCTTGCCAACTGATCCTTAGAAGCCTTATTATTAATGAGACCTCTATTTTCTTCATTTTCCATTATTTTCCTTCAATTTCGTCCTCACATGCAATCTGTGACCTTTCAGCTCCTTTTTCTCCTAGTTTCCATTATTTTCATAAATAATTGTGCCAAAAATGCTTTTTTTCCTTTTAATTCCTTTTCCTTTACCTTAGCCAATTTTTCTTAGCCAAAACGCACATCCAATGATGCCCACTAGGATATATTTTCCCAACATTCATCTTGAAATATATGTCTCTTACCCGTGGTCTTAGTTTACCTTTATTTACTTTATTACATGGAATTTTTCACCAAGGTTGTTACAACACACCCCCCCCCCACCCCCCCCATGGGGAACACCATCCTTGGTGTTAAACCACATCAAGAACTCAACAAAACTACTAAAAAACAAACATACTGCCCATGGAGATTTATAACTTAGCTTGTTGCAATATTTACAATAGAAGACCTCTTCAAAGAAAAACATCATGACAACATGACAAGATAACAATCATACCACATATTGGAGCTTTATAACACAACTCATTATAGTATCTACAATAACCACATATACACAATGCACATTTGCTAAGCCAACAAATAAAAGGATACGATGCTCGTATCAATTAATAAGGGAGTCCAGAGTATCGCACCTCCTCCCTCAAAGTAATACTAGGATTCACCTCCTTCCCAGGAAGTCCAGAATCCATTGCCACAGTCAAAGCTACATCCAATGTCCTGCACTATAATCTTGCACCACTTGTCCCCTTAGCGAACAGTTACTGACTCATTGTTCCAGGGCGCACTCCCAATGTGCATTTGATTCCATTTGGCAATTCTAATTACCAAAGCCAACATATATGCGACCATTCATTCTCTGCTACACAGCCCCTCAGGAAATTCGTTCATCCCCTTCCGTGCAGTCACTCACCTTCCAAGTTCCTTAGAATTCCCTAACCCAGGTGATCAATCCCTTGGCAAGGCTTCCTCGCATTGGAAGATACAAAAATCAAGGCATATAATTGCCTCAAAACCATCATAGAAGCCATAGAATCCTCATGGCAATCAAATGGACACTATTGGCTACTAGTGTTCCATAATGGCCCTACTCCCAAAGTACCCTACCAACATACTGCTGAATGTTCCTATTTATTTTACTGTTGCTGCTAATTCTTGTAGTCGATTTCAACCACCCAACCAAGCATGTTCATGCATTCCTATTCCAATCACATAATTTCCATTATATTCAAATAAATTGAAATAACCTCAAATCATACCTCACTGGTAGTTTGTCAATAATGTACATTTGTAATCATATTCACTTCCTATCACAGCAAGTCAAACTGACTGTTTGATCAAAACATCATGCATAAACATATCACATTTGGTTAGCTCAAAACAAAACCATCATAGGTCAAAATCACAAATCACATGTAACCATCATAAACCAGAATCATAGATCACATAATCATCATATACCACAGTCATAAGTCACAGGCATAATACAACTGAAATAAAATGCTGATACTTATCCTTTCATCAATCCTTGGCTTCTACATTTTTCTTTATTCCTTACATACTTTGGATCAATTTCCACAGTAGACAAACACCTAATCCCTTCTCCTCAGCCACATTCACATACACGTAGTGTGTGTCACACACATATAGGTACACACGTCATACAACACCATGCAATACATGCATCTACACCGGTGCCATATGTAACACATGTATAGTACCACCTATACATTGCAACCACCTGCACAATGTGTGCACAACATCACATGTACATGGCACCACCTACACAACATGGACACATAACCACATGTACCCTGCACCATTGTACAACATGTACACAATACCACATGTACACAGTACTACATGCATGACATGTACGCGAAATCATATGTACACAATGCCACATGCATGAGATGCACACAACATCACCTGCACATGCTGCGACATGTACAACATGTAAACAACACCATATGTACATAGCACTACATATCCAACATGTACATAGCATCACACATACTGAGCGTTGCATATGAAATATTCATATAACACTATTTGTACGATCTCGTACATAACATTGCATAAAAAACATGTACACACACTATGTATACACAACATTGTATGCCCACAACATCATAGGTGAAACATGTGCAACATATACAACATATGCACAACAATAGTACCTCACATCTAAAAGTACATTGTCTCTACGAAGAAACCTTGCTCCTAGTGTCTTATCTATGTTTGTCCTAGCATGTCATAGACCACACTACTTTCAATTTGCTGATGTATCCTTCCACATTACTTGTCCATAACATAGACGTAATATAAGTATACATTATCAATTCATATCCACATGATACTGAAATCACATATTTTTCAAGGTGACTCTTCCCACTTGATTCCTCTTAAACCAAGAACCTCTTCATGTCATGCACCTACATAAGTAATCATTCCTTCACAAAAATGATCCCTGACAACCCTGTTAGACAGTAACATAGATACATGGATACATACATATATATATAAACGTTATCATAAAAATCATGATCCTTTCATACAACAACATACATACATACATACATACATGTATACATATATAATGATGAGCATAATAATGATCATAAAATAATTATCAAATAACATAACGTCTAGGTTAAGAGAACTTCATTTAACTATATACAACACGTAAAACATTGAGAACAATCGTTCCCCACATAGCCAATGCATATGAAACCTCAGATCCATTTAATTTACCTTTTCTTACTGTTTTCATGTTTGTACTACCACCATCCATTTACCACAATGGACCCAACCAATCCAATCAACTTTCATAGTGTTACCTTCCATTGCACTTATGCACATAGATTCATTTGAGTCTTACCTTACCTATTTGGTACCGCACGAATCTTCCCGAGCTCCACTAACTTTCCTCTTTCCCAACCAGTTCCAAAGACTCAAAACATAAAAGACAATACCAAGAAACAACCAAGAAGAAAATCAAGAAAAACAATAACAACATGACATTACAATAAAGTGGCATAACTATGCCCCAAACACATGCAAAATAAAAAATCAAGTGCAACAATCACAAAAGAATAAAAGCAGAAGACTAAAAATAAACACCATGGCTCAATCCCCATGGTTCCCAATGCTTCCAAAGGAAAGCTCAAACTGATCCTTCTTCAAGATTCATGGAAATCTCTCTTGCCATGCAACTCCCTATGTTATACTGCCATAAAAACATAATGTCAGTGCATAAATAAACATAGCAATACATAAATTACCTTATCTTGTCGTGCCAAGCTTGCTACCTTGCAACTGAACACATCCACACCATCTCTCAAGGGACTCCAATTTCTTGACAAATCCACCTGTAAATGTAGACTAGCTAATATACCTGTCAAGTACATGTTCATGAATCTAGCACATATCCACATAATGTCAAAAAAATCAAGGTTAAGGAGACTCCCTATATGCAAAACACTCTTTTGTTTGGAGTTAAGGTTTCCAAACCTAGCCAGATAATTCTTGCGTAATTCTTTTCTTTTACCATTTTCCTTGTTACAATTAAGGCTTAGTATGTGTTGTTGCATCACCCAGTTGTTAGTTATATAAACACATCAACTATTACCTTGTCATGCTAATACCAAGTATGTTTCCTGCAACTGCTCACACATGTCAACCACATGTTTGACATATCAAGATAATCATATCTATCCATTTGAAATCAACCTTTACAGGGACTAACAATCATGTCATAATCCATAGTCAACTCATAGTCATTAGTCATAATACATAATGCTACAACTATCACCTATCATACTCAAGTACATGTCAGCTACCTCAACTCATATATTAACATTCGCACAATCATCTTGAAAAAAGATCATTTGAACACATACACCTATTATGTAATTCATCAAACATTAGGAACTTGCAACATACCATGTTAAATAAATCAACTTGATGACATAATCAAATAGTCAAGCACCAAATATAGAACATAAGCAAACTTGTACCTTACTATGTCTCAAGGGAGGCTATCTTGTCTACACAATCAATTTAGTTAGCACGATATAACTGCACAACATATCCACTTAAAGATAAATAAGATCATGATATCCATAATAGTCACTAGCTAACATGTTTACATCATAACTCATACACAATTATCATTCACACATATGCAAAGTCAATCTAGATTAGTACAACACCATATCAAAAATATGTCGGCTCATACCTAAATATAATAACCATAACCATCTTCATAGATCAATCTAATTCAACATGATACATATAACATCCAAGTATAAATTTTATAACCCTAATAATCAAGCTAACATTGATTCTCATCAACAACATATAACATAATTGTCAAGCTAACTGTCATATAGAAACGACAAGTTAACCTATAACATACTCATCTAATCCAGATGGATGTTGGTGGCACCCACCTATTCCACTTGGACCCCCACCACCGTCTCTTTCATTTTTTTAGTTTCCTTAATTGTAGTACAGTTTACTAATATGGCGATTTTTTGGGTCCTGAACTTTCAGAGCCGTTTTGAGGCCCTAAACGATATTTTTTTCTGAAAATCAGGGCCATAATGAGTTATAGATATATGTGGGGTAGTCGAAAGTTGTATTCATCAGATATATATTTCTAATGAGGTATTGTGTGTGTCAAATAGAGATCATATGCCAAAGTTACAAGCTTAGGAAGTTGATGTACCAATCTATCCAAACAGGGCCCATAGTTTGGAGCTTCATCTCCTAGGGTTAGGCTTTTGGATGTTTAGGGTTTCCCATTGTTTCTCAATAATAAATAGGCCTTTGAGCCTCATTGTAACACAATTCAGAGGCATGTAGCCACCACATCTCTTCTCAGAGATAAGCTACCATCTCCCGAGCTAGTCTTACTTCCATTCTATTTGTAACCAAAATTCAGTATTTGATATTAATGAAATGAAGTGTTATTTCTATTGCATCTTTGTATTTATGGTTATATCTATAATGTGATACGTTCCTGTTTAAATTTGGATTAGTGGTATTAGATTCAGGTTACAGCTCCATAGGAATGAGTGTTTGACACATATTTGTGTTTCAAATTTTTGTAGCAATTTTCATCATACTTCATGCATATGCTACGACATCCATAGAGCACTTTATTGGGCAAAGCAGGAAGACTTTTTTTCATTTTTCCAGGAATGTTTTGGGCGGTGAATTTGAAGATCATTTTTAAAACTTTTAGTGCAAACTTTACAAAAACAAATAACATATCTGCAATGCTTGTGAAAAAATACCAAATAAAAAAGCTTGGCCGAATCAGAGTTCGAATGAGGGAGATATCTCTGATTTAAAATCATCTGTGTTGCAGAAATATTTTTTGGCGAAAATTCATGGATGGAGGTTCTCCTATCATTTTTTGCAGTTTTTGTGCAGAATTGCGGGAAAAAAATTAATAATAAATAAATAAAAATAAAAATAAAATAAATTGCAGATTTGAGCTCCTCTTGAAAAATCACCTAATTTCAAAAAACAATTGGTCGAATCAGAGTTTGGATGAGGGAGATATCGTTGATTTAAAATCAGTTATTTTTTTCAAAACTTTCGTGACGACGGAACAATTACAGCGCAAATCTAAGTTTCCAAAGTGCCCGGATAGGGATTTCAAACACATGGGTAGATGTAGAATGGTCATTTGGTTTCTAAAAACATGTTATAATAAATATTATGAATTATATTGACCAAGTTATGTCCATTTTAAATATGGAGTAGAAATTAGAGCAAGTTCCCTTTGAAGACACGCCCTCCCACCCTGCTTTATTAGGAACTTGCCTCACATTCATCAGTTTCAGCATAGCAACATCTAGCTTGGGTTCCTTGGAGATGTGCCCTTCCACCCCAGGCTATATAAGCACTTGCTACTTAATCAATGGTCAACATCACAGTTATTGGTCAACTGCAAAAAATCCTTGTCATCGAATTCCATTTGCTAGGTCGCACACTGTTAATAGCACAGTTGGTCACAAGAATTACAACGTATCTCTATCCTCAGATATTTGTTTGTCATGGTTATGGGTCATCCATAAATCCATACTTCATCGAAGTCCATTTTCTAGGCCATATATTGTCGGTATCACAGTTGGTCACAGGCATTACATGGTATCTCTATCATTAGATCTTCATTCATCATGGTTATGGGTTAACCACTCAAAACCCTTTATTTAGTGGCTCTTCATATTCAACAAAGGCTTCTCAGGACGGAACTTCATGCAATGGGGACCATTGGTTCTTAAGGAGGGAATAATGATCTGAATGGAAAATGACATCCACCCATGGAATTTACCCATGATATTGTAAGTGGAATCCACCCATGGTAATTATCCACCCATGGAATTTATCGATGGTGTTGTAAGTGGCATCCACCCATAGTATTGTAAGTGAAATCAAACCATGGTATTTATCCACCTATGGAATTTACCTGTGGTATTGTAACAAAATAAAACTATAAGTAACAAGTAACATTTTGTAAAGGGACAACAAGTCCACCACAATGTAGTCTTTATAGTTATTATCTATTTTAATAACAAATGTTTCTTTGTGGTTTTGTTATTGTGTGTTCTCCTCTTTTCTTTTGGCGTTTCAATTTTCAGATCTTGGGGGCCTCCCCCCAAGATCTGGATCAATGGTATCAGAGTGGTATTCTCTTTCCTTTTTTTCTTTGCATGACCCCAACAAGGTCATGATATAAAGAGTTAGGGCTCTAATCGGTCGAACCTTTGCAACATGAGCCTTGCAAATCCTAACAAACTCTCATGGCGGAAGATAAGAAAGATGAGGGGGCAAGAGATCCTTTCAAAATCTTGCTCAAAGAAGCCCTCAAGCAACAAAGGAACGCGGTGATGGAAAACTTTGCCCAGATCCTTCAACAACTACCCAAAGGTGACACATCTACTTGCAGAAACTACTTTGGAAGCACCACACCCTTTAAGGTACAAGTTAAATTTGACATCCCCATATTTGAAGGTCAAATAATTGCGAATGTCATAGATAATGGTTGAATCTGTTAGAAGGATATTTTTCTGTTCATGATTTTTCCAATCGGGAAAATATTACTTTTACATTTCTCAAAGCTGCACCCCATGTCAAGGACCGGTGGAAAACCTACTGCGAGTAGAAGGACGAGAGGGAACCCTCGTTGTTTTCAGCCGCACCCAGTTGGAATTCATTTCGAGATGCAATCAAGGAGAAGTACTACACTAATACATGATACATATAACATCAATATATAAATGCTATAACCCTAATCATCAAGCTAACTATCATTCTAATCAACAATATATAACCTAATCGTCAACCTATCTATGATATAAAAACAACAAGTTAACTTATAACATACTCATCTAATCTAGGTGGATGTTGGTGGCCACCTGCCTATTCCACTTGCACCCCCACCACTGTCTCTTTTAGTTTTTCATTTTCCTTAACCGTAGCAAATTTTACTATTTTTGGCATTTTTTCAGGATCTCAACTTCTGGATCCATTTTTGAGGCCCCAAACGACGTTTTTTTGGGAAAACTAGGTCCAACATGGGTCATAGTCCTCAGATAGATCTTACTAAAGAGGTATTGTGCACGTCAAATGAATATTGTATGCCTAAGTTAGGGCCCCAAGAAGTTGATGTACCAATTTACCCAAATGGAGCCCATAGTTTGGCGCTTCATCTCCTAGGGTTAGGTTTTTACATTTTTAGGGTTTCCCATTATTTCTCAATAATAAATAGGAATTTGAGCCTCATTGTAACACAGTTCAGAGGCATGTAGCCGCCACATATCTTCTCAGAGATAAGCTACCATCGCCCAAGCTAGTCTTACTTCCATTATGTTTGTAAGCATATTTTAGTATTTGATATTAGTGAAATGAAGTGTTATTTCTACTGCATCTCTATATTTATGGTTATAGCTATAATTTGTTGCGTTCCTATTTAAATTCATATTAGTGGTTTCAAAGCGGTCTTCTCTTTCTTTGTTTTTCTTTGCATGTCCACAATGAGGTCGGGATATAAGGAGTTTGGGCTCAAACTGGTCGAACCTTTGCAATAATAGCCTCATGAATCCCAACGACCTCCCATGGTAGAAGAGAAGAAAGATGAGAGGGTAGGAGATCCTTTCAAAATATTTCTCGACGAAGCCCTCGAGTGACAAAGGAATGCAATGATGGTCAACTTTTCCTAGATCCTTCAGTGGGTATTGAAAGCTGACACATCTAATTCCGACAACTACTTTGGAAGCACCACACCCTTTAAGGTACAAGTTAATTTTGACATCCCCATATTTGAAGGTCAAATAGATGCGGATGCCATAGATAAATGGCTGAATCTGCTAGAAGAATATTTTTCTATTCATGATTTTTCTAGCTGAGAAAATATTACTTTTTCACTTCTAAAAACTTCTCCCCCACATCCAAAACTGGTGGGAAACCTACTGTGAGAAGAAGGACGAGAGGGATCCCTCACTATTTTTAGCCTCACCCACTTGGAATTCATTCCAGGATGCCAACAAGGAGCAGTACTACCCTCTCGGGATCTATGATGATAAATACATAAAGTGGACCACGTTGTGGTAGGGAAGGGACCAAGACATGCTAAAGTTGACCAATATTTTTCATACCCTTCACATAAAGTTGGGTATCAAGGATTTTGAGTGGCATTTGGTACTCAAATACCACAGATTCCTACACAGGTACATCTAGGATGAGATGGAGTTCCTAGACATATCCTCACTTGTTCCGACATACCGATACACTCTCAAGATCAAGTAGAAGTTTAGACAAAATAAGCAAGAATTTGGATCTGTGAATGTGAAGCAAGGGAAAGGTGTCCCCAAACCAAAGAATAAAAGAAAAAGGCAAGGCGAGGTGACCTAAGACAACCTGTCGAAGCTATAAGAAAGGAACAACACCATGAAGTCAAAGGACACAGGAAAGTGGTGTTAGTTTCATAAGATCCCCACTCATAACACAAGTGAGTGTTTGGTGAAGTAGGTGCTGGTGACTGAGTTGAAGGCTTCATTATCAGATGCATGTTTTGGCTCTAAGTCATAACCTAATAAGAGGAATGACAAAGGGAAGCCGATTATTGATGTGGAGCCCAATGCCACTATTGCCACCACCAAGATCTAGAATAATGAGCCTGAATATCCAGAGGAGGGTGAGCGTCTCTTCCACTCACAGATGTGGGTGAAGGGTTCATCGCTATAATTAACTATCAATAGTGGAAGCCAAAATAACCTCATTTCAGTAGAGTTCGTGAAGCAATTGGGCCTACCGACCACAGTATACTTGTAGCCATAAAATATTGGGTGGCTTCACTAAGGACATGATCTCTGAGCCAGCAAGTAGTGTCACCTTCCCTACAACATCAAGCCCTTCAAAAATGAGGTATTGTGTGATGTTTCTCCTCTTGATGTTTTTGATGTATTATTAGGACAACCATACTTATGGAAGCGACATGTTGTATATGAGTCTAGACCTCAAACTATTATTATTTCTTTGGGTAATATGTTATAAAGGATACTGAAGGTAGCCCCACCTACTGCCACCTCTTTGATCTTTGCTAAGTAATCCGGTAAGATCATCTCCTAGACTAGGAAATTTATTTTCTTTCTGGTTCACTCACAATGTAACGGGAAGGGCGTAGCCATATCCATGGCCCCCAGGAAGGGTTCTTCTACATAGAAGAAGTAGGTGGATACAGTCATGAAAGAATATAGGGACATCTTCTCCTCACCCATAAGGTTACTATTGCATTGTCAGGTCAAGCATTCGTTCAATATAAATCTCGGAGCACCTCTACTCAATTGGTTGATATATTGTCACTCCATTGTGGAAAATTTGAAGTGCAAGCAATGACATGATCAGCATCAGGTGCCACACAAGTTTTAGGTGGGTGACAAAGTTTGGTTGCATTTGTAGAAAAAACGCCTTACCGGAACCCATCAGAAGCTCAAACAACTCTGATATGGTCCTTACACCACTATCAAGATTGTGGGAGACAATTATTTTGAGCTTAGTATCCCCCCATTCCTTGGACTACACCTAGTGTTCAATGTGGACCACCTTCAACCATACTTCCCACCATTACTGAACACATCAGACATTGCAGAACAACTCACACCGACAGAGTTAAACCCAAAATGCATGGAACAAGACACAACTAATTGGATTATGGAAACATAGTTCAAGAACACTCGTTAGTAGAAGATCCAACTATATTGGGTTGTAAAATCTGGCCAACGCATGCACCAAGGCATGTGGCTCACTGGGGACCAAGTTCAGCAGAAATATCCCCATCTCTTGGAGGCACTCAATGCAATGGGAACCATTGATTTCTAAGGGGGGAGGACTGATCCAGGTGGATGTTACTAGCCACCAGGCTATTCCATTTAGACCCCCACAACTGTCTCTTTTAGTTTTTCAATTTCCTTAATTGTAGCACAAATTACTATTTTTGGCATTTTTTAGGTCCTAAAATTTCAAAGTCGTTTTGAGGCCATAAATAATTTTTTTTTGGGAAAACCAAGGCCAACATGAGTTGTGGACCAATGTTGGCCACTTGAAAGTTGTAGTCCTCTCATAGATATTTCTAATGATGTATTATGTGAGTCAAATGGAGATCGTATGCTAAAGTTATGAACCTAGGAAGTTGATGTATCAATTTACCCAAACGAGGCCCGTAGTTTGGCGTTTCATCTCCTAAGGTTAGGTTTTTGTATGTTTAGCGTTTCCCATTATTTATCAATAATAAATAGGCCTTTGAACCTCATTGTAACACAGTTCAGAGGCATGTAGATGCCACATCTCTTCTAAGAGATAAGGTACCATCACTCGAGCTACTCTTACTTCCATTCTATTTGTAAGCATATTTCAGTATTTGATATAAATGAAATGAAGTGTTATTTCTGCTGCATCCCTATATTTATGGTTATATCTGTAATTTTTTTCGTTCCTATTTAAATTCAAATCATCATAACATAATCATGAGGTTATCTAATATAAAAAAAACAATAACAATGGATACAACTAGAGGTTACTATCATTCTTGATTATCCGACACCTATGCATATAACTACACTAATCAACTAGCATCTATCATGAATGTAACCATAACATCAAAATACATGTACATAACCCTAATGTATATAAACCCAATGCATATAACAATCATTTACCTATGTACCTTCATGCCAAACATACAATACTTGTATGACGATCTACTCTTACTTCAAAGTCCAATGTTGCAATCTCATTATGATGTTGTGCATCTCCTTCTCTATCTCAGCCAACACATTAGCATTATTACATATCAATATCACCCTGATGACCTAAATTGCATACCATGACTTCACAAGGCATGTTTGACTTACTATTCATGCATAACTATAACCAAGACCATACATGCATGACCACAACCATTACTCCATTGTACGCATTGCCTCATGCAACTATCAACCTTCATAAGTAATGCTTAATCAACTACACATACACATAATCACATGTAGTTTAGGATAACTGATTAATTCTTGTAATTAACCTACAAGACTGATGCATGTAATCAAATAAGCAACAATACAACCCAACATACAACGATGTAATCAAGTTGCATATACTCATGTAACAAGTCATATACTCTTGACGATACATTCTATAAAATCAACATCAAGTTCCTCATGAAAACCTTACTACAACAAGAATAAATCATTATGCAATGCAACAAGCACATGGAATGAAAATTCAAGAGATAGACAAGCAACTAACATGCATGCATGACCAACAATTTCAGCTAAGGGCAGTGCAACCAGGCTCTGATACCAATCTATAACACCCCCTCCCAGTTCTACCCAAAGTAACCATGCCAACAAGGGTAAACATGAGGAGAGATGCTAGTATGATCAGATTCGACCTCCTATGTCACCTTAAGGAAGTGTAATAGACATAAAATCACATACAGTCATCTAACATCATCAACAAAACCCTCACAAGACAAGTCATCCACTCACACAGCATGTCCCTAGGTCCCACTGTTATTCTGTAGCTATTAGGCCATAGTCGCTCTCATATTATGGGCAAGGGAGCGACCAAAAACCCAAAGTCGCTCTCACAGGCCTGCCTGCCAGTCACTTTGAAAAAAAATTGCTTGACCCTGGGATTTAAGCCACTTTTCTAGCTCATAATCTTGGCCTCTACCCAGAACTTGTTGTAACTTCTAGAATACATTAAAAACATGATAGCACTATTGATCAATCAAGAATCACCCTTAGGACTAGGCCTGGGCATCCCCAACTAGGACTGACATTTTGTCAAACACTTGGCATCAATGCAACCTACAGGTCTAGGATACGAGGCAGAGCATAAACGACTGAAACAACTTATGAAACATAACCAGAAGGTTCACCTACTTCTCCATTGAACTACTACATCATCAATTAGGTATTGCATCCATGCATTTAATAGTTACAAGTAAATATATGAAATAACCATGACATAAACCAATCATTCAACCTTGTTTATAACCAACATAAAACCATATCAATATCAGAGATATGACAACCATTAAATCCACATATAAATCGGTGCAAAATTAAGATAACTTAGCTTTTATTAATCATATGTAAATTTGACCAGTGTGGGGACTTCCATGTACCACCCCACCATAGATATGGTTGAATCAAATCTCTCTTTCAGCTAGTCAACCTCGTGCCATATTCCAAGCATGAATGGGGATCTCATAGAAAAACCAATCCAAGAACAACTAAGGGAATCTACAGGTTAAACCACCTCCACCCTCATCAAATCATGATCACACGAAAATTAGTGCTCCGATCACAACCGAACCGAGCTTGGAATGCCATCTGGAATCCATCACTATCCTTGAGGAATTTTCCATCTCCTTGTCTCTTAGGATTTATGCAATCTTAACCTAGATCACTAGGCCATAAACTGAGACTGCTCCCTCAGGCTTTACCATGTATCCTACCAAAACTGGTTAAGGGATTCCTAATCCATTGGGAATGAACCTTGAGACAACCTTCGCCCCGGATTCTGAAATGCATCCCGTAATTCCAAAACTCAAAAACCAAAATAACATCCCAACATACCATGTCATTCAGAAAAAGGCTAGGATAGGCTGAAATCCACTGTCATAATCTGACAAAATCATCCCACTGACATTAGGAGAACGATACACAAACATACAAAGGCATGCATGTTGAAACCAGTTAGGAAACCACACATGCAAAAGATTACCTTCAAGTATTCCTGCTAAAGCTACCTGATCCTTCTCTTCCTTCCTTGATCCTTGCTTTTGTTCCTTTCCCTTTTCTTGCTTTTCCTTCCTTGATCCAAAGCTAGAGTGCTCCAAGAAAACTCTAAGTGACCAATAGTGAGAGAGAGAGAGAGAGAATAATGAGAAAGCTCCAAACTTTCCCTAACCAAGATCTTTCCAACTAATCCTCAGAAGCCTTTTTATTAATGAGGCCTTTATTTTCTTCATTTTCCATTATTTTCTTTGAATTTCCTCCTCACATGCAACCTATGACCTTTCACCTCCTTTTTCTCCTAATTTCCATTACTTTCATAAATAATTGTGCCAAAAATACCTTTTTTCCTTTTAATTCCTTTGCCTTTTCCTTAGCCAAAACACACATCTAGTGATGCCCACTAGGATATCTTTTCCCAACATTCAGCTTCGAATGAGTGTCCCTTACCCATGGTCTTATTTTTCCTATATACTTTATTAAATGGAATTTTCACCAGGGCTGTTACACAAACCCTTCTCGTAAATAAGGTTATCATAGATTTAGCGCATGTAGTGTGAAGTGCAATATAGAAAATCCTATGAAACACATGCAAGAAACCAAAAAAAAAAAATAACAATAAAAAAAGAAGGTATATTTGATATGTTTTGATGAAAAATAAATTTCAAGTAGCTAAAACATCATGTTAACTTACACAACCCAGAAATTATCAGTGAATTCATAAGATTAGAGCTTAGAATTGAAACACTATCTGCATAAGTATATGACATATCGTCCTACATGAATACATAATATAATTGGTGTAATTAATATTTGTGAAAACAATAAACTCAGAAGGTGAAAACCACCTTAATGTAAGAGAGTACTCAATTGTATTAGTAATGATGGTTATAGGGATTCAAACTCTACAGAACAAGAAATAATGAATATGTCAATTACATATGATTATATACAAGTATATACAATGAAAGGTCCAAACCATTTATAAAAATCGAGGTATAATAGATCTATAAAGTCATTTTTGTGATTTCATTATAGCACAGAGTACTTTTGCAACCCCACAAGAATTTGTACATAGCTAAATAGGCTCTATCAATTGAGGAATGTAAATTTTAATAAAGGAAAAAACAAATAAACATTACATTCTATCAAGTTGATCAATAAGATACCAAAACCCTCTGTCTATACATTACTATTAAACACCTAAGAACCCTAGTTGGAATCGAAACATTCTGAGTAAATAGTGTAAAGACAAGTATTATATACAAAGCAAATTCCTCAATTCTAGTTCGTATGGCTACTCATAACCTAGAATCAAAAACTTTCGTAGACACCATTAAAATGACGAGAGGCTATCATATAACTTTCCGACCAAGAGAATGCATACAGAAGAGGGAAAATTACTCCAACATAAACTGGGAAAGGAAAACACTTATATTTCATTTAACCAGTAGATGCGGAAACAAGAAAGTTGTGTACCTAAAAATCGTGAAGAGGTAAACAAGTGCTTTGAAGAAGTACAAGTGAAAATAAACCTATTCAAAAGCAATGATGAACCATTTGGGGATGGAAGGGACTTGATTTATTGGAAGGGAGAGGTAGTTAGGGATCCACAAAAGAGGGAGGAAGGTCCACATCTCAAGTGGAAGATCGCTAAACGTAGGATCAAGGACTCAAAATGGGAGAGCTCAACCATATCACTATGTAACAACATCCATCTCATTGTTATTGAGGATTCTAGTAAGAAAAGATTCTCCTCCAGTTTAGGAAAGTCTACCATAAAATGTTTAGTGTGGGTTTTCATATCAATAGGTGCGCTAGCAATGCTAGGTCAACAAACTACAACTTGCTATCAACATGGGCCAGTAGTAGTGCAAAGCACACTGGTCCTGAAAACTAGAGTTGCAAGATAATTTCTCCAGAATTCTCTCAGGGTACCTCTTCTTCTATTCTTCAAGGACATTTCTATATGTGTTTCATAGTGAGTACACTTCACAATTTTCATCACTTTGCAACACTTGTGACATGGATGACACAATGTGTGACACTTAGGATATGAGACTGGGAGTGCAACAGAATACTGTATAAGAATGACACACTAAGCCTGTTTTACAGGTGCATAATTGCTCTTTTCTCCTCGACCTCTCACACTACTTCTTTGTGAGCCCCAAAAAAATTGAAGCGAAACTCTTTTTGGAGTCTTATGTAATGAGTTTCTCTGATACCATGGCAAAGAATGGAAAGCGAAAAAGTGGAGCAAAGATTTCTCTTCTCAATATTTAAAATGGTTAAATAGATTACATTGTAAACATCAATAATAAATGATTGAAGTAGAACTCGACACCTATGGAGTAGAACTAAAGTAAAACTAAACTATCTATGACACCTAATATAAAACATAATGAAATGTGATGCCACCTAACTTACAGTGAGATTAATTTCTCAATAAGAGTAATTTCCAACTCTTGGTTTCTAGTTCCATTGGCTATCAATTATTGTGCCAATACATATAATAGATATCCATAGTGCGTCCTACTTTATCCAACAACTTAGTAAGCTTCCATTTACATGAAGAATCAACTTCATCCAGTGCATCCAACAGTTTCTTCTTTAGTGATATCATTCTTAAACCAAAAGGAAAGTGGGGACTCTTTTGGATCGAATCGAGAAGAAATGATGTAGATAGTTATGGCATTTCCCTAGAGAGAAACACCATTGAACAAGAACAACACCCATCACTATCCCATAATGCTCAACGCAGTCATGGAAGTGCCGAGATTTTAGGGCAACACCCATTTTAGTTTAAGCTATTAATGAGTTTTTGGTTGATGCATTAAGTATGTGCAACATGTAACCATAACTATAATAGAATGACAGGGAAGTACATAACCACAATGTTTATAAAAACCATTAACCATGATACCTACATGCTAAACATAAAAACCTATATGACGTTCTGCTCTTACCCCGAGATCTAGTACTGCAACCTTGCCTTAATAATCTACTTCTCTTGCTCCATCTCATCCAACACATTAGCATCATGATGACACAAATTGCAAAAATGACTATCACAATGCATGCATACAATCATATAGACAACTAACATGCATGCATGACAAACACATTTTGCCCATCCTGTCCAAGTGTTTGAACCTAGAAGCAATGATGCTACTTTGTGGTATCATATATCACTAAAAGAGAATAGAAACACAACATGATACCACTCTATGGTATCAAATATCACCCAAAGAGAACAAAAGCCCGCTCTGATACCATCCTGTATCCCCTCCTCACACATTTACCCACTTTCATCGACCTGCTAGGGTAAGCATGAGCTGAGAGATACTATGACATGACTAAACCTCCTAATTACAACTAAGGAAGTGGAATCGAAAAAATGAAACTTTACTGACCTTCCTAAGGAGCTGCAAGACCCCTATGAGCCAAAAAACCACTCAAAGTGCCCATAACCTAAGCTAAACTTCTTCTTTAATGACTTGAACTCCTAGTCACATGCACACACATATAGCCATGCGACTATAGGCCTCTATTTGCATGCATAATCTTGGAAGGTAGCAATCATAATCCCAATTTCTTTGTTTTGAGCTTGAAACTACGACATTTGTGCCACCTTTTCATTGCTAGACTCTAGATCACTACCTAGAACTTGATGAAACTTTCGAAAATAATAAATAACACAAGGATAAAGGGCGTAAGAAAGCTTGATCGAGGAAGTGATCTAACCAAGTCTAACCATGATAGACATTTCATCAAACATTTGGTGAACATGTAATCTGCAGGTCATGAATTCATATATGAACATAGGGGTCTAATACTTATTTGAGAATCACCAAGAAGGCCTAATTCCATCTCACAATAGTTGCAATAATGCTTGTTAGCTCCCGCATTAATTAAATATTCATCAACTAATCAAAACATGTCAAGAGCCATAACTAGAACCTATTATGAAACCATGGTTATAATTAGCATATAACCAAAATAATAACAATGATATAACAACCATCAAAGCCACATAATAACAAGTATAAAGACTCATGAAATATAAGAGGAAAAGTGCTATTATAAACATATGCAAATTCTGACCAAGTCAAGGACTCTCACGTATCACTCGACCATAGATTGGGCTGAAGAAAAATCTTTCTTTCAGCCAATCACCCCCATGCCATATTCCAAGAATGAATTTGGGATTCATAGAAAAAAAACCAGGCTTCCTCAAGCTTTACCACAATCCCACCAAAACCAATAAATGGACTCCGAGGCCCGAAACAAGAACCTACATAACCAGGCTTTACTTCTATCCTCCCATTATTTGTCAATGGATTCCTAGGCCCAAACAACAAACACACACTACCAAGATTTACTGCAATCCCGCAAAAACTGGTCGAGGGATTACTAGGACCTGAACAAGCTTAGATGCCTCTAGATTTCTTCACCAATTTGTTGAGAATTTTCTCATATCCACACTCAGAATTTACCGCAATCCTTCCATTACCAGTCAAGGGATTCCTAGGCCCTTAAGAAATTTCTTGAGAACACCTCACGTAGTTCTAAGACCATCCATCAATACAAATCTCAACCAAGTAAAATAACCCCATCACACCATGGCTATTCAAAAATGACAAGGAAAGTTGAAACCATGATCACACCTAGGAAAAACCCATGCCAATGACAACAAGAGAACCAAATACACACATGAATGTACCATGCATGTCCAAACTAGCAAGGAAACCATACATGCAACTTGATACCTGCAAGTAATCCCATTGTAGCTGTTTGATCCAACCATTTCTTGCTTGATATTTTCTTTCCTTTGCTTTCCTGTGCTTCATTTTCATTCATTTCTCCAATGCTAGAGTGCTCCAAGAATTCTCTAAGTGTGCACGATTATGAGAGAAGGAGAATAGAGATAGAGTTCCAACCCAAAACTGTCAAAAGTCTGTGAATTGATCCTCATGAGATTTTATATCATTGAGGCCTCTATTTTCCTCTATTTTTCCTTCAATTTCCTCCTCACATGCAACCTTGATGCAAGCCTAAAGCTTGCAATACCCAGGAACTTCATCTCTGGTCTTACCCAAAGAATTCATCATTATATACCCAAGTCAAAACCTCAACAGGTGGCAAATTCATACAATACCAATTTCTGAACAGTCATTTACAAACGTTTCAGATAAACTCCAACCACTGCTTCTATACCCACCATAATGGTAGTCAACCACGAGCCTCAAATCAGATTAACTATTTTAATCACATGCCAGTGCACACTTAAAGAAAACCGGGAAGTATTCATAACAAGCTCATTAGTTTCATAAACAATATCATATATTTTTACTGGATTTCACCCTTACCTTTAATCTTTATCTGCTTATATCAACCAGTGGCGATTTTTCCGAAGTCTTAACAATGATATTCAATTGGCTGCCATACACAAAATATATCTATATATCCACGCTTCCAGAGCGGTATTAACATATAAATTTTCATATATCAAATACAAATTGGCGGCGAATTCTCAAAGGTAACTGCGCCTGAGGTTCGAACTTTACTGCCTTGTCACCGACTGTATTAATGCGCAGCTCTTCAAAATACTAGAATGCTCACTGTCCCTTTCATTTCCCTGTTTGCACACAACAGAATTTTATGAAGGTTCTTACGCTCAAATCCAGTAGATCGAACAAACCAATCACAATTGCAATCACCATCTTTGTATGGCTTCAATGCACAATGCGCCCATCATACAGTAAACAAAATGCGCCTTGCTTCAATTCAACCTTCCACACGCAGCTTCCGACAAATGGATCATCGCTAACAAATGGTTTAACACCATTTAAGGCTGCTTCAATCCTCTTATTAACACAAGTCTTCACGATAAAACACTACGCAGATGATAATGTGAGAACCAATATTTAACGTTGATCAGTCCCACGCTTTTAAAAGATCTGCTAATCGGCAGTCTCCATTCCCTTTATAAGTTATTGACATTCGTTACAGCTCTAACGCAATGATATCGGCAATATCAATTCCTGAGTTTAAATGTTACTTCCTCAACAGTCGACCACCTCCACCATTCTAATGCGATGTGATTCAAATTGAATCGCTGTCACAATCAACACTGTGCCATGTGTTGGTTACAATTGTTCCGATGCTACCTCAATCGGAGATCAGAACTGCTGTATTACAACAGTTGGACAACGACTTCCCCATAATATTGCGATATCTTTCAGATTCAATATCATCTCAACCCGATCCACAAATTTCGCAGCTAGATCTGTGACTATATGGCGCGATGTTGGATCATTTCTCTGCGATCTGATGCTAATAATTAAGAGAACTAACGAATTACAAAACCATTTTATATATGATTCAATCTGCTCCAGGAGATTCACGAAATCTTTCCTGTTTTTTTCTTTGTATTAAACTTCTCTTAGTTCGCTACTATTAACAGTGCCACGATTTCATTAACACAAGAACTCTTCAACTAAATAAAATTACACACAGATCACACACCCTAATCAATTGCGCAGACATCAGGCTCGAATTTGCACCATTTGTCATTAGAATTGTACAGAATATAATTATGTTCATAATACTCAGAAACAAAACAAACAGAACCTTGTTTTTTTTCAATTATTCAGGGAATCAATAACTCTCATACATACTGTCACAATCTCTCTAAAATCAGAGATTTTCGCTCCACACTCAAAACGATACACACATCAGTATCGCTCTTCTCCTTTTTTCGACACACAAACTCTAATCCCTCTAAAAAGAAATCCCCCCGAGTTCATTACAATTTTTCCTCTATTTATTCTCCTAAATTATCTAACAGAGTTTCCTATTTTTCCAAGAAAGAACAGAATTCTTCTATTCCGTTGATTTCCAAGCACACTTAGACAAACAGCTCTATCTCAAAATCCAAAATAAGCTAATCTTTTATTTATTACAATAACAAATTATTTGAGGAATCCAACCTCCTCAGTAAACTAGATTTTAACACACAGTAATGAAATTCACCCTGTGAAGCCACAACATGTGACCATTCCATCACATTGCTGGCTGGGTCTGGATGCTCCTGCATCAGACTCCCAAAGTTTAAATTAACCATGATCTCCCAATCATGCATTTCATGCCTGTGTCCTCCTGGATCCCATACTTGGTTTGATAGTTTGTCCTTGATTACTGCTATTGTTGTTTGTTCCTCAAGTCTTTCACCTTTGTGCTGCAATGCCTCACTATCTGCTTCTGTCATTTTCTCATATTTCGCTGCTGTTTTGCTTACTCTAATTTGCAATTCTTCATTCCTTGCTGGCTTCCTCATCAAAAGATTCGACTTATACAAATCTGCTATCTTATCTGGAAGTTCTCTCAAAAGTTCTGCACCATCTTTACTGGCTACATTGTCCGCAATAGCGGTCTTTAATCCTCCTGCACTCTGGCTTTCTCCAAGATCAATGATCTTCAATGACTCAGTGTATCCTTTGAATTCAAAAATTCTTTTGCCATCCTCCTTAGTCTGCATATGACTATGAGTAGTCATTTCTTGAACAATCTTCAATAATTGTTTGTCTTTCCTCAAATCGATAGGACCTGCAAACACACAACAACCTTTAGTTTTCAAAATACAATACCTTTGATTTTCTTTTGATGCTTCAAGCACCAATCCTCCACCATAGATATTTGGGATTTCAGCTGATCCTTCTTGCAGTGACTTCAAATCAATGTGAATCTGTTCTAGTTTCCTGAACTCATTCATCAGCTTGCTATTCCACCTCCGTTGCAATAGCTTCCACTTCACCCTTTTCTTCAGTCTCCATCTGTACCTCCGATCTTCACTTATCTTTCTTTGTAATATCAGACCCATTTCTGGTTGTTCATTCTGCTGCCAACTTCTACACTTTTGCAATTTAATGCTTTCCTCAAATTCATTCTCACCTTCATATAATCGCTGCTCAATTTCGTTGATTTCAGCATCATATTTAGTAATGCTGTCTTCCCCACCTTTTCCTCCATTAAGTTCTGTAGGCTTTGTTTCTCCTTTGGGTTCCTCGAGTAATCTTTCCAAGAATTCTATCTCCTTGTAAAATCTCTCCAGTAGATCATCACAAATTTTCTTCTCAGCTTCATTCTTTTCCTGGCATTCTTCCTAAGTTGACCTGCTTTCCACATCATCATATTGTAAGCATATTTCATCAATTCCATTAAACAAATTCATCGGTTTACCTTTTTGTAGTCCCACTATGGAATTGTCTTCAGACTGCTGGTTTATATCAACCTCATCTGACTGTTTCACACCAAACAGGATTTCATCTATGAACTCCTTCTGTTTCAATAGATCAACGCCTTCTTCCTCTAAAAGGGATTCACCATCATACTTTACCTCAAGATCTACATTCCTGGTGACAACTTCATGAGGCTGTCCATCACCCCCTGCACATCCTGCAAACATACACAAACTATAAGAATCAAAATCACAAGGCTTCATTGCCTGATCTGCCTCCTTTGTAACCATGCCTTCGAGTTGTTCTGAACTCTACCAGTAGTCCAGGAGATCTTCAGCTGACCTCTCATTATCCTCTTCTCCCAACATTTCACCTTGTTCTGGTTTACAAATGGAAACTTCCAATTCTACCTCTGCTTCTCTGAGTTTCTCTGATTCCTCTTGAGCACTCAACATCTGCTCAATCTTTCTCAATTCTTCTGCTATCTCTAACTTCACTTTTTGATTTCTCCTTTCTCGTAGCCTTGGCCACTTTACTTGTTTCCTCATGGTCCAAACACTTTTCTGCAGCATCTTCATCAATATTCCAATCTGGAAATCTATCTGAGCTTTCTCTCGGTCAAAGTCTTCTTCACTCATGCCATTTACTTTGGCATCTTCCATTCTGCTGTGGCTTCCCTGTGAACTTCCGTTATGACTATCTGTATTCATTTTCTGTTCTTCTCTTTGCATGAGCTCCTTACACCTTTGCAACAAGCCTCTGCAACAGTAAGTCCTTCTTACTGTAGTCTTACCTCACTGAGCTCTCCTTACTTAGTCTTTTGGTAAGCACGATCCCCTATCTGGAATATTCTCCTGAGCAACACCTTTGCTCTCTCTAGGCTTCTGCAATCTCTCACCCTCTCTTTCGAAGACACTCCAATTGTCCTCTCTGTCCAATCTCTTGTTGGATCCTACAGGTTCACTGCCACTCCTAAGGACTTTCCTTATTCTGCTTTTAAGAACGCATCAGGTTCTTCTCTCTCGACTTTTCTTGATTTATATTGCTGCATTCTTCACTCTTTCTGATGCTGTCACCTCTGATTTGAACGGATTTCCTCACAGCTGCAATCTCATACTAAACTTCATTCAGAAAACAAACACATTCAATTTCAACAGAGCCAAGCTCTGATACCAAAAATGACGCAAGCCTAAAGCTTGCAATACCCAGGAACTTCATCTCTGGTCTTACCCAAAGAATTCATCATTATATACCCAAGTCAAAACCTCAACAGGTGGCAAATTCATACAATACCAATTTCTGAACAGTCATTTACAAACGTTTCAGATAAACTTCAACCACTGCTTCTATACCCACCACAATGGCAGTCAACCACGAGCCTCAAATCAGATTAACTATTTTAATCACATGCCAGTGCACACTTAAAGAAAACCGGGAAGTATTCATAACAATCTCATTAGTTTCATAAACAATATCATATATTTTTACTGGATTGCGCCCTTACCTTTAATCTTTATCTGCTTATATCAACCAGTGGCGATTTCGCCGAAGTCTTAACAGTGATATTCAATTGGTTGCCATACACACAATATATCTATATATCCACGCTTCCAGAGCAGTATTAACATATAAATTTGCATATATCAAATACAAACTGGCGACGAATTCTTAAAGGTAACTGCGCCTGAGGTTCGAACTTTACTGCCTTGTCGCCAACTGTATTAATGTGCAGCGCTTCAAAATACTGGAATGCTCATTGTCCCTTTCATTTCCCTGTCTACACACAACAGAATTTTATGAAGGTTCTTATGCTCAGATCTAGTAGATCGAACAAACCAATCACAATTGCAATCACCATCTCTGTATGGCTTCAATGCACAATGCACCCATCATACAGTAAACAAAATGCGCCTTGCTTCAATTCAACCTTCTGCACGCAGCTTCTGACAAATGGATCATCGCTAACAAATGGTTTAACACCATTTAGGGCTGCTTCAATCCTCTTATTAACACAGGTCTTCACGATAAAACATTGCGCAGATGATAACGTGAGAACCAATATTTAACGCTGATCAGTCCGACGCTTTTAATAGATCTGCTAATCGGCAGTCTCCATTCCCTTTATAAGTTATTGACATTCATTACAGCTCTAACGCAATGATATCGACAATCTCAATTCCTCAGTTTAAATGTTACTTCGTCAACAGTCGAGCACCTCCACCATTCTAATGCGATGTGATTCAAATTGAATCGTTGTCACAATCAACACTATGCCATGTGTTGGTTACAATTGTTCCAATGCTACCTCAATCGGAGATCAGAACTACTGTATTACAATAGTTGGACAACGACTTCCCCATAATATTGCGATATCTTTCAGATTCAATATCATCTCAACCCGATCCACAAATTCCGCAGTTGGATCTGTGACTATATGGCGCGGTGTTGGATCATTTCTCCACGATCTGATGCTAATAATCAGGAGAACTAACGAATTACAAAACCATTTTATATATGAGTCAATCTGCTCCAGGAGATTCACGAAATCTTTCCTGTTTTTTTCTTTGTATTAAACTTCTCTCAGTTCACTACTATTAACAGCGCCACGATTTCATTAACACAAGAACTCTTCAACTAAATAAAATTACACACAAATCACACACCCTAATCAATTGCGCAGACATCAGGCTCGAATTTTCACCATTTGTCATTTGAATTGTACAAAATATAATTATGTTCATAATACTCAGAAACAAAACAAACAGAACCTTGTTTTTTTTCAATTATTCCAGGAATCAATAACTCTCATACATACTGTCACAATCTCTCTAAAATCTGAGCTTTTCGCTCCACACTCAAAACTATACACACATCAGTATCGCTCTTCTCCTTTTTTCGACACACAAACTCTAATCCCTCTAAAAAGAAATCCCCACGAGTTCATTACAATTTTTCCTCTATTTATTCTCCTAAATTATCTAACAGAGTTTCCTATTTTTCCAAGAAAGAACATAATTCTTCTATTTCGTTGTTTTCCAAGCACACCTAGACAAACAGCTCTATCTCAAAATCCAAAATAAGCTAATCTTATATTTATTACAATAACAAATTATTTCAGGAATCCAACCTCCTCAGTAAACTAAATTTTAACACACAGTAATGAAATTCACCCTGTGAAGCCACAACATGTGACCATTCCATCACATTGCTGGCTGGGTCTGGATGCTCCTGCATCAAACCTGTGACCTTTCACCTTCCTTTTCTCCTATTTTCCATTATTTTCATAAATAAAATGCCAATTAATGCCTCTTTTCCTTTTCAAAGCCTTTGCCAATGCCTTTGCCAATTTCCTTAGCCATAATAAACTGAAAGTGACACCTACTAGGATGTTTTCCCACCATTCAACTTGGAATATGTGTCCCATGACCTTGGTCTTTCTTTTCCTTTATTAACTTTATTACATGAACTTTTAAAGTGGGGTTTTTATAGTAATGATGACTTTGGATGAAATGAGGCAACAATACACGATGATTGAAATGAATTCATTGCATTTTTGAAGGACCTGCAAAAAACATAGTGGGACATCGTCAATCATTTATCTTCTCTACAAAGAGGTCATATATGCATAAATGACAAACTTGATGAGATGGGGGATCTCCTAGTTGATGTGGAATTTCATGCCCATCGAGACCTAGCTCCTTTGATGCTCTAGGTGCTGGTAATGCACCTCATTTTCCCCATTAAAATGTGATGAATGTTGGGTGTCTGTTGTTTCTCTTTTTTTTTGGGCTATCTAGTCTTTTTGCTTCTGGTTATTATGTAAAACTTGGTAATATCTTATTAGTTTTTGCATCACTCTCCTTGCCAACAAACCTAGTTAGAATGAAGCTGAGAGAGTAGTGATCCGCATGTATATCTGATGTAATATTTTCATTAATTGATAGAAAGTTTTTGGCTGAAAAAAAGGGGTTACTCACAAAAAAACGTATATATTATGGGGATATATTCTAGTAGAAAAAATGAACACAACTATAATGATGGTAACATTAGCCACAAAAAATAATTGGATGCTACATCTGTCAGATGTTAAATTAACTTTTCTAAATCGTGATAAAATAAGAGGTCTATCTTGTTCAACCATAAGGATTTGTGAAGAGGGGTCAAGGACATCTCATATATAAGTTGAAGAAAGCCTTATATGAACTTAAACAATCACATAGATCATGGTATGAGAAAGTAAACACCTTCTTCGTTCAACAAAGTTTTATAAAAATTAAAAAATCAACCTAATTTTTATATCAAGTCAATTGATAATTAACATTTTGATTTAATAATCTTTATATGTTAGTGGCCTAATTATAATATGGAGGGCTACTGATCTAATTGAAGACATCAAAATACAATGGTCACACCTATTTGAGATGAAGGATCTTTGACAATTGCCCTATTGTTTAGGTCTGTTAGTATGGAGAGGCAATGCTAAGACCTTAATCACAAAAAGTGAATATGTAAAGGAATTGCTCAAAAGGTTTAATATATCAATGTAAGGGACTATCTACTCCATGGAACAAACTGTTAAGTTTAGTAATGATGCTAGAGCAAAATAAGTTGATCGTACTTTGTATATTGATAGTTGGTGGAAATTTTAAATTAACTCACCACAACCAGGTATGTTATTGCTTATTCAAGCAGTGTATTTAGTCAATTCATACTCATTGGAATTCTAAGAACTGGGTCGTTCGATAATTACAAGGAATGATTAATTTTAGCATTGAATATACAAATGATTGAAATGTCCAGTTGGCATGTCATACTGATTCTATTTGGGTTGCTAATCCAAATAATAGGTGGTCTACTTTTGGATATGTATTCAATATAGGATCTAGAGCTATATCATGGAACAATGAGAAGCAACCAACTATTTCACTATCATCTACAGAAGTCAAATTCAAAACATTATGTAGTGTTACCTATGTGGTAGTATGGCTCAGGGGAATCCTTAAAGATGTTGGAGAAGAGAAACAAGTACCTACAATTATTAAGTGTGACAGCCATAGTTCCATCAAACTTATAAATAACCTAGTGTATCATGGCACGTCAAAGTATATTAAAATATATAGAAAAAAGAATTTGACTTGGCATATTGCACTACAAATGAAAATGTGACTAACATATTTACTAAGCCGCTTGAAAATGATAAATTTGAACATAAATTTGAAACTTGTAGAAACATATTGCGTGTTGTAGAAAATTCATTTCTTGATTAAAAGGGACTATTAAGAATAATCGAGAATGTAAAATAAATAAGAAACACAAAATAGTTATGCTAGAATCACTTCGAGAGTGTCTAGGTTTAGAGGTGGTTATGAATTCAATTTTTTCTATATATTGTAATTAGTTTCAAGTGATGAATTCAATTCAATTTTGTGTTTTTCTGTATGAGACTAATAATCTGTCCATATATGTTCTCTATTTATCTAAAAACAATATTTTTGATAGACAATTACATTCAATTTGTATATATTTGATGATTTAAAATCATAATATTCTTCATTTCTAACCAAATTTCAAATAAGGTAAAAATATATTGTTGAAAAATGGCTAAAAAGTCAATTTGTATATATTTCATGATTTAAAATCATAATATTCTTCACAAATTTCAAATAAGGTAAAAAAATATTATTAAAAATAGATAACAAGTTAATTTAGTGTCCATACTTATAAGGGATCAAATTTGAAGAGAGGGATTACATTTCAATTTGAAGGTTAACTTCATTTTAGCTTTTCCATATTGGCAAGTTAAAATAAGTTATTCTTTTCATATGAAAATGAAAAATAATCTAAAATTTCATGCATATTTTATATATAACATCACATATGTAGACCTCAAATTAAAAGTAATATATTGAGGCCAAAACTTGAGGTACATTTGAACAAGTACACATAGATGGCACTACTTGAACAATATTATAGTGTATATACCAATCATATCGAGCAAATTTAATAGGATAATTTATTTATAGTTTATATAGGAATGATATAGAGGGAATTCAATTGGACCCTTCACTATTAGTTTATATAAGAATTATATAGAGGGAATTCAATAAGACCAATTATTATTTCATCTCTTGGAAGCCATTCCATAGATATACATATAATTAGACTCTTCGTTTTTCTTAAAGGGTAATAAATCAAACAATTGCAAGGAATTTTTTTAAGGAAAATAAAATATAATAAAACTCTTCTTCTTTCTGACAAGGTAATTTTTCTAATAAATCAAGCAATTGCAAAGAGTTTTTTAATGACAATCAAATATAGTATTATTTTATGGATATCACTTCAAGAGGAAGGGAAAAACAACTACTATTTACAAACCCCAACAAGATAATTTCCCATAAAAGAAATATAAGTTACTAGAATATTTTTTCTAGGCCTAATGATTTTTAGACATGTGCATTTCTACAAGAGAACACAAAAATAACATTATTTTTGTCAATAAAAATGAATGTTTAAATTGAACACTAATTAAATGTTGAATTTATGAAAATAAGGAATCAAACTGGCATTGGATTAATTTGGATGAATCCAAGCATGTACTATTGATAAATCCAAGAAGGTGGAGTAAGGAATAAATGCAAGCAAGCAAAATAGGGAGTAAATACAACCTAGTGGAGTAGGTAGAAAGAAGATCTACTCATGGAACCCCTAAAACATTGGTAAATTATCATTTACAAATCTAAGTAGCAAGAGAATGGAGAAATGACTTGAATTAGAATAGTCTCTCTTTTGTGCAATAAGATGATTCACCACAACAAAACATTTGACCTTTAATGCCCTCAAAATGTAACTTCAATAAATAAATAATATACATGAACTTCATTACAATAAAATTCTATTATATAAAAATGATAACATTTTTTTTAATTATGTTATTAGAAAATATTGTTAACATTCTTATTTGTTTAACTATAATAATATAGTAGAGTTGAGGCTTCTGTGATCCATATCAAATTTTATGAAAGATTTTTTGGCAAAAATCACATTAGAAACCATTTTTTAATATAATAATATATATAAAAAATAGGTTAATAAAGCAAAAAAAAAATAATATAATATAAAAAAATTATTAAAATTCATTAAATTTAATAAAATAATGTTAAATAAGACCGATTATAAAAAATTTCCTTATATTCCAAAGTAATTCCAAAGTAATTTTAAATTCCAAAGTAATTTTATTTTCAAACTTAAGAAGATATTTTTTATTTTAATTTTGATTTGTATAGGAAATAATTTTATCCTTATCTTTTTTCTTTTTTCAGGAGAAAAAATCGAAATATATTATATTGAGTTCATATAATTACAAAATGATTCTCATCATGGAGTATATATGTTATCAGAAATACATAGCTGTATATGAGTATAAGAGAGCTTATGCTGAGTATGAGGAAATATATCAGTGAAACTAAGAGAGGGTGATGTTCATATGGGGAAAATTTGATCATGTAATAAAGCAAAAACTGTGAATAGATATTATGTTCCATATATGTTGTGCCATTCATTCATGATGCTGTCCATAATGGCGGATGTCGGTCTGGCAGATTCATTAAAAACATGTTCATTTCGCCATTTCCATACCGTCCATAAGAATAAGAGGATGAGAAATCTTCTGTTGCCTTTCTGATTGCTCCACCATAAGAGTGCTGCACTAGGAGAGTCAAAGTCTGTCAGTATAAAGTCAAATAAATTGGACAAAGCATACCAGATCTGCTGAATGACTGGACATTTGAAGAACATGTGTATGTTGGATTCTTCATCGGCTTTGCATATTGTGCATCTGCTGGGGCCGCACCAAAATCTCTTCCTGAGGTTTTCCCATGTTAAATTTTTGTTATAGAAGACTAGCCAGGCAAAATAAATAAACTTTGGTGGACACCGAGCCTTCCAAAATCTGTGTGGGAATGATGGAAGAGTATATGGAGTTCTGTTGCCAACCATATTTCTGTATATATCTTGTACAGTGACAGGTCTGCGAAAATTGCTCACGGTCCATGAAAGGATGTCCCTGTCGCCATGTTTCTGTATGCCGCTCATGGTTAATTTTTCTGTGGTCGCTTTCCATATGTCAACCCACTGTGCCTGTAGATGTAGATCGCATCCGTCTTTCCATATCGGTGTATTCCCCTGCCAGCCTTTGATGAGTTTGTCCCAAGTGAATAAACCACTTTGCTGAAAATGTATGATGAGCCCATGTGGGATTGATTGATCAGTTTTTATGCCAGTCATAGGGTCGATGCCTATAAAGATATTGCAGCCGTTATAAAACCGCCATCTCAGCCGAGACATAAAGAATGGTTCGACTTTCTTTATGCAATTCCATATGGGGGAGCCGCGCCTGGGGCCAATGGTGCCGTGCCTCAACCAGTATTCAATTGGTTTCATCTTCATATACCTGTTGCGGATGATGTTGCTCCATTTAGTGCTTCCAAAAATGCCCCTCCATAAAGTTTTACATATAAGAGCACGCCCAAAAAAACACAGATCCAATAAGCCCCAACCGCCCTGCATTTTTGGAATTGATATATGTTTCAATTGAGCGAGGTGCATCTTATGATGATTGGATGTGTTCCCCCAGATGAATGCAGCAGTAATTTGGTTTATACGCCTGATGATGCAGGTGGGGAGAATAAGGAGATGAGCCCAATATACAGACAAATGAGTGAGGACTGCTTTTGATAGAGTAACCCTGCCCGCCAGAGAAAGGACGCGGAATTCCCATGAGGAAATGCGTTTGTAGTATTTTAATAATAGCCAATCCCAATCAGATATATTGTATTTGATCGGCTTTAGATGATAACCGAGGTATGTTATGCCGCCACTGATGGGGAGCGCATGGATCCCCAACATGTCTGAGATTTCCTGAATCAATGCCGAGGACCCTCCATGGAAGTATAAAATAGATTTTTGCTTGTTAATGAGAAGACCTGTAGCATTCTGAAAGCTGTGAATAATGCTAAAAATGCAGGACCATGATGTGCGATGGAGTAAAGCACAAATAAGTACGTCATCCACAAATAGATTGTGGGACAAAGAAATATGGCGGCTGATTTTTATGGGAAAACATCGCAGATCGTCCACTGCTTTGTTTATGTGCAAACTGAGCGAGTTCATGGCCAATATAAAGATGATTGGGGCGAGTGGGCATCCTTATCTATTACACGCCAGAAAGCTGGACAACAATTTTAAACACTAAACCCTACACCTTATTACACAGTTTCGTGAGGATTCTTGGCCAATATTAAATCTCCATCTCGGGGTCGAAGTCGAAGTAATGAAAGCAACACATTTTAAAATATTCCAAGATTTCTTTTTCAATCTCGTTTTAAAGTAATCAAGTCTTAGCGCGAACGTTTACTTTGCTGTTGCAATAAGGAGATTAGTGTGAGTTTCTAGATGACGGCGACGGGGCCGGGACTTCCATAAAAATGATTCGCTAGGGTTTGGGCAATTTCTTTACTGACCTAATTTGGTTTAAGTTCCAACAATGATTTTATGTTATTTTGTGCAAGTAGGTGAGATTTGGATTTTTTTTTAGAGTTTTGGAATATTTTAGAATTTTATTATAATAATTTTTTTAGCATTATGTAATGCCTGAGTTTTGGATTTATGGTAGATTTTTGAAATATTTTAAAATTTTATTATAATTTTTATTTTCATTATATAATAGGGTGATGATATGAACTTTTCTTTATATTTATGATGAATTTTTAGAATATTTCTGAATTTGACTAGCAACAAGCCATGTTAATTTTTTAACCTATCGGTAAAGGATATTTTTGAAATATACAATTGCATTAAAGAAAAATATCTTAAAATAATTGACATATAATTAGCACAGCCATATTAATAAATGTGTTTGATAAACACGAATAAGCACATCTGAAACACAGGTATCAATCAATTATGAATATGAAGGATTAATGTTGTTATGAATAATATTAATATGATAAACACAATAACAACATTAA
This sequence comes from Pinus taeda, assembly GCA_000404065.3. NCBI lineage: Eukaryota > Viridiplantae > Streptophyta > Pinopsida > Pinales > Pinaceae > Pinus > Pinus taeda. Next base: position 236,712 of record APFE030975058.1, on the reverse strand, counting down.
TAATATATTTTTACTATATTATATTTTACTATTATATAAAAATAATTATAATAATAATAAATAAAGATAATAATAACAACAATGATATTAATAATTAATTAACCAATTATATTATTAATAATTTAATAAATAATGATGAAGTAATTACCAAATAAATATTTTAAAACATGAAATAATAATTTAAAATCAAAACTATGCTTATACACAACAATCTGATCTTCAAACACTTCGAGGGAGACCTTAACTTTACACCAAAAAAAACAATGTTATATATTTTCTTATATATAAATGAACGTGATAAATAATAATGAAGAACTTATGATGGATGAACTTATTAGAATTTGAATAATCTCAAATCTTTAGGAAATTGGTGGATGCTAATCTAATCTTTTTAAATTTATTAAAAGTAATAGACAATTTTGCTAAATAAAAATTGCTTATATATAAATGAATGCTATAAATAATAATGATGAACTTATCATGGAGAAACTTATTAGAATTAAATAATCTCAAATTCTTAAGAAATTGGTGGGCAGGGAACCAAATGGTACGAATATAATTTTTTAAATTTATTAGAAACCAATGCAACCTGACAAATTAAGACTAAGCATATGTTGAGCATATCTATTTGAAAATCAATCCAAATCTTCAATTAAAAAAAGAAAAAAGAAATTAACAAACTATTTTTCATCTAAAGAAATCTTCAATTAAAAAAAAAAAAAATAACAAACTATTTTTCATCTAAAGTTTATATACATATGCTTATAAATAATAATCTCCAACTTTTAATAATTATGAATTAATTAAAAACCAATTTTTTTTTTTAATGAATCATCAAAAAAAATTAAAATACAACAATTTTTTTTTAATTACTAAATTGATTAGTTAGTTCTTTATGGTTTAATTTACGAATTGAAAAAGATTTCTATGGTTTAATTTACGAATTGAAAAAGATTTCTATTGTTAATTCTGAATGAGTTGAAGGTGAGTTTCCTCTGTAATTTTATTATCCAAATTCACCAATTTAAAAACTCTATTTTTAAAATTCAAGTTTAGTAGGTCACGTTTTGAATCTGAAATAAAGGAATTTTGCTTAAATTTTGAGTCCAAAACGGAAACCATCCACAGTAACTATTTGCCTTTTTTAGCAATTTCTCTTCAAATTTGACGGGAAAAGAAGGAACAAATCTCAAAACGGTCAACATGATATTTAGACTTTCATGCAATGATCGAAGTTTCAGCTACCAACTCATTTTGAATATTATACGCTTGAGTCATTCGACAGATAATCGACTTAACGCAGCCCAAACTCCATTTTAATATCAAAATTAACATATTCAGACTGTTAAAATCTATGTTTTTTTGGGTTCAGAATTGCAAATGGTCGAGGGAAATAACTTTTTCACCTAAATTCTAGGGTACAATTTGACCTGAAATTGTTTTTATATTGTTTTAAAAATGTATAAATAGATTAAGTTGCTTGGAAATTTTAAAAGTAGAAAATTTTTAAAAATTAACCATTCAAATTCAAAGTTTTTAAATACCATTGCTGAATTTAAATTAAAATGGATTATAGAAAACACAGAAATTAGAGTAGTTTAAGGTGGCTAAGTTTTTACTCACAAAAGAATAAAAAATCTAACATGATATCGATAAAATCTAAAAGAAAATTTTGGAAATCTAGATTATAGTGGTCAAGCTTCAAAATTTTGGATAAGAAAAGATTTTTTTTTTTATAATATTGAATTAATTTCCAATCTAAAAACTATTCAAATACTCCCAAAGTCAAATTTACTAAAAGAAAAATAACCAAATTCACATACCCATAGCTTCTAAACAATACCAAAAAAATATTTAATCTATTCTTAAACTATGCTATTAAAAAATTTACTATAATTTTTTTATAAAATCCATACAATTTTGTTTTGATTAATGAAAAAAAAAAACTACTTTGTAACCATGTTCAGCTTAGTTGTGAGGATTATATAAAGCATATATAATTTACAGTGTGAGGAAGTTATAATTCAATAAAAAATTTATTTTGGTTTTTTAAATTATTTTTTATGAGATGATTATTAATATATAAAATTAAAAACAATGTAAGCGCTAATTATCTCATTGTTATTTAAATTACTTTAATTCTAAAAATACAAAAATAAAAAATATCTATGCTGGACAGAAGGAATAGAGAGTGTTAGGTGGATGTAAAGTGAAAAGCCATCAAGAAATATTGCCATGCCTATTTGAAGGAATTGAAAGAGTTTGTTTAACCATCAATTAAATATTTAAATAATTTATTATTTTTTATTTTTTTTAATTATTTTTTAATTCTTATAGGTTTTAAATTAGGGTGGAAGTAAGTTAATCTGGAAGTTATAGATTATATGAAATATATTTGAATAATTTTTCTAAAATAAATATTTCATTGAATTAAGAGGCTTATTTTACAGATGACGTGTTCTAAAAAATAAATTAAATAACTATATAAAACATTTAAATATTGTTATCTCATAAAAAAATTTGCAACTTATTTAGATCCCTCTAAGTTCAAGTTAGATTAAAATGAATTTATGCAGTAGTATAATAACAATAATAATATATATTCAATTTGTAACTTGATATTTTAGAGAAATTTTCTTTTAATTCAAATTTATATATGGAAATCTAATCAATTATAATATATGTACATTGTTTATTTGGGCCTTGGTCTTTGTCTAACGGGAAGAATTGTCTCCACAGTCAAAAGTGGTTGGAACCAGACTATTTTTTTTTCAAAAAATCTAGTATTAACAGTGTTTGAATCATATTTTTGATGATGGAAATAGATTCAGCACCATCAAAAACTTCTAATACCCCAAAACCTTAAAATCTTACAATTATAACCTAGATTTACAAACCCATATTAAAACTCCTATAATTTTCAAATGAGCTGGCTGGTTACACTACGACATATGGATCTGCAACTGGATTTTTTAAATAATTTTCCTAATCCAAATTCATATATGGAAGCAGAATTAGTTTGAGAGTAGGGCGTATTAGGTGAATGGCGTAGAGTTGGTAGCGCAGACATCGAGAAATTACGACCGTGCTATCCCACTGAGGGAAGAAAAATAATGCACACTGTGCAACCAACGAAATAGAATGTTTAAACAAATCTGTTCTATCTTTTTTAGTCCTGTTTAAACAAATAATCTGTTTTATCTTTGTAATCCTTCCGACGGTTCATACATGTCAATATGAAATCAACCGGAAGTTACGTGAATATTCAACCGATTTCAAGAATATCTATGGAGAAAAATAAAACGTTTTTGTCATCACATTACCAAACTCCATCGAGCTGTGGCTCATCTCGCATACCCCATTCAAATTTTTATTTAAGACGGCGCATAACAGTATCGTGGCAATCAAAACATCCTCACAAATCTCAAAATATCCTCACAAATGGGTTGTCACGCCATGTATATATTATCCTTAGCCTAGAGCTTAAAATAGAGCGAGATTGTGTGTTGAACACTGGCCTTGCCATTGACTGGTGGGAGTTCTGGTAATCCTGATTCGATTCCTAATGCAAAAGTGATTCCTGTTAGTTGCAATGGTGAGGATGATGGAGGGAAAGGACGTGTTTGATTTGGCTAAAAGAGTGGCCAAGGGAAGATGGTTTGTGGTTTTTGTGTCATTTCTTATTATGTCCTGTGCTGGTGGCACCTACATATTTGGGATCTATTCAGGAGTAATCAAAACAGCCCTGGCCTATGACCAGAGCACTCTGGATACCTTGGGATTTTTCAAGGATTTGGGTGGAAATGTTGGGGTCGTTGCAGGTCTCATCAATGAAGTCAGTCCTCCCTGGGTTGTTCTCTTAGTGGGAGCCATCATGAATATCGTTGGGTATTCTATGATATGGTTGTCTGTGACCCGACGAGTTGCAAAGCCCAAGTTATGGCAGATGTATTTGTATATGACCATCGGAGCTAATTCCCAGACATTTGCCAACACAGGATCTATGGTTACCTGTGTCAAGAATTTCCCGCAGAGCCGGGGAGTTGTGTTGGGGATTCTGAAAGGATTTGTGGGTCTGAGTGGAGCAATGTTTAGTCAGATATATCATGCTGTTTATGGAAATAGTGCCAGCGGATCTGCTGGTGTGATTTTGCTGCTGGGCTTGTTGCCCAGTGTAGTTTCTCTGATTGTTATGTTTATAGTTCGTCCCACAAAGGAGACCACAGAAAAAAATGAACTGAGGCGATTCTACCATTTTCTTTACATAGCTCTGGGATTGGCAGGGTTTCTCATGGTTCTCATCGTGGTTGAGAATGGCTCTGACCATTTTTCAGTTGCAGGCTACAGAATCGTAGTTGCGATTATTGTGGTTTTCCTTTCTCTTCCTCTCGTGGTGATTACTAAGGCAGAGATGGACAAAAAGAAGCAGCAACAGATTTCTACCAACAGCTCAACCGTAGAAATTGAAGTTACAGATCATGCCAAAATCATTGTGCGTACGAAAGTAAATGAAGAGAAGGAAGCCCAAACCCAACATGACCCCAATGAAGGAATGTTGCTGAGAAGCGCAGAATATACTGATAATCACAACCAAACTGTGAGATCTTCTCTTGGATCACGTATTGTGAAATTGTTCAAAGGTCCCAAAAGAGGAGATGACTTTACAATTCCTCAAGCTCTAGTAAGCATCGATATGCTGATCCTGTTCGTGGCCACTACTTGCGGGGTTGGATCAACTTTGACCGCCATTGATAACATGGGACAGATCGGGAAAGCTCTTGGCTACACTCAACAGAATATAACTACCTTTGTTGCTCTTAGTAGCATATGGAATTTTCTAGGCCGTGTTGTTGCTGGTTTTTTATCAGAAATTCTTCTCCAGAAGTATAGATTTCCCAGGCCGCTGATGATGACCATAGTTTTATTTATTGCTTGTATTGAGCATCTTTTCATAGCTTTCGCTCTTCCTGGTTCTTTGTACGTTGCATCCATCATAATTGGACTTTGTTTTGGAGCTCTGTGGCCAGTATTGTTTGCTGTTATCTCGGAGCTTTTTGGTCTCAAGTATTACGCTACTCTCCTTAATCTTGGAGCAGCAGCAAGCCCCTTGGGATCTTATCTTCTGTCTGTCAGAGTTGCGGGATACTTGTACGACCAAGAAGCAAAAAAGCAGTGTGCTGCTTTCCATAATTGTAAGGAGATTACTTGCACCGGGCATGAATGTTTTCGGCTTTCGTTTATCATTATGACGGTCGTGACCGTTTTTGGAGCTCTGGTTTCTGGCATTCTTGTTTTGAGAACGAGGCAATTCTACAAAACGGATATATATGCCAAGTTTCTAGAACAAGAAAACTCAGGGTCATCGCAATCCGATAATCAGAGAAATGTACAGATGATCAATGTTGAAATCCAGAGAGCAGCAATATAGCTTATTAGGGGTATAAAAATTAGCGAAGTAGGTGTGTCAAAATTGCGGATAAGCATGCCTAAGAATATGCATTTGAGCTTGCTTTGTGTGAACTGCAACTCGAGCGGGGTGGTATCCCTTCTAAGACACACAAATTACGATGTTGGAACTGCCTGAATTTTAGAAAGCTAATTGCATAACTTTAGCTTGCAATTTTATCAATACCTTTCCGTACTGGTACCTGTCTTCATATTGTTCAATGGTTCAGCATAATTATTGTACCTATCTATATTAATCATACTGTTCAACTTTTCAGCTTAACTAGACATATACAATTTGAGTCCCAATAAAAAAATCTAGAGCAGGTACATCAATAGTATTGATGATTGGATCTCATTTAACATGGAAAAATATAGAGCCATCACCATATCTCACGGAAAGAGCTATTAATATTACACAGGGATATGTTTAAATTTATTATTTATTTTAAAAATTTTAACAGAAATATATATATATGTTTTCGATTGTTGTTATTTATGATCCCACTACCTCTGAGCGCTCTGTATTTGATTGTATTTGAATCATCTATGGTTATTTATGATCCCTCTAGGTCTGTGCACTCCGTATTTGAGCTTTCCCTTAATTTGGACTTTAGGTTTTGGTATATTGTGAAATAGTCTCTTTTTCAAATCCTCAACATTAATCGCAACTGTTCAAATGATCTCCACACTTATGTAGATGTTTTTCCTCGTGATTGTACGTTGGCCTTATTTGTCTTTGCTGTATGATTAAGATTGTTCGGTTGTTTTCAGAGGTTGCATTTGGCATTGGGTATTGCAAATAGAGATTTTAATTCTATATTTTTATGAAATATTCACAGACTCAACATATGGTTTCGAAGTTGCTAACTGGTGACAGTTTGGCTTAAACGGTGCATATTAAGGTAATGAAGTAGGAGGTTAATTAATGGATTCATTGTTAATGACTTTGGTTTGATTGCCAGGTGGCACTTGGTCAAGTGTTTAGCATGGTTATCAATGTAGTCAAAACCTATGGGATACTCTCCAACGCCATTGTCGTCTTTTGATTATTTTTTCAAACATAATTTTCTTGCTTTGTCGTTCTGTCATGAATTTACTTTATCTGTTGTGCAAATCTATTTAGTTTTCTAGATCGGCATATTCAGCCGTCTTAGGGAATTTTTTGTCACGGAACTTAACAGTTAATGGAAATCCAAATACTCTAATTGAACATTAGATATTTAACATGGAAATTTTGAAAATATATCAAATGTTGATATTATATTTTACAAATAAATGGAATTAACTAAACAACATAGGTGTTAAAGTCCATTTGCCTACTTGAAAAAGTGAAATTATATGCCGGCAATATTTGTGATTTAGAGTAGGTTAATGATTTTGATTTTTTTAATTTTCATTATCTTTCACTACAAAAATGGTATTTTAAAATCACTTATTGCTATCATTATTATT